>PITA01009031.1:0-20068 GCA_004023965.1 Spilogale gracilis
ACTCCCTTTACTGAGTCCATTTTATGGGTTAGAAACATACCAGAGTATGGACGGTACAATGAAAAGTCTTTAAAAAGGATTCCATTTTCTCTTCTCTTGAACTCCTCTACACTTTGAATGGCTGTGGGGGCATCTTCATTCTTTAAAATTATCACAGTTTCAGGATATTTTATTTATTCAAAAAGCCTAAAAGCCCACACGATAGACCAAACAATGTCTTACTGAGTATTCTGGCTGTGACAATCTATGAAAACAAGAGGTGGGTGTGCACGTGTGCGCGGTATGCAAAGAAAAGGGGAGAATATTCCTTTTAGCACACTTCAATCTCAGTTGGATTCTTCCTCATTATAGATATTCTGAGGCTGAGGCTTTTTATACCATCATAAATTAAGTTGTTTGTTACTAGATCAATTCTTAGCTGGAGTCATCCCAATGCTGTGCTAGAAGAAGTAGCTATTTTATTTAATTTAGGATGTGCTGGCAAGACTGCCAAACATCAACAAGAGCCCAGAAACATTCTCAAGCAGACGGAATGATACATAGCAACGATGTTAATCACATCTTTGCTTTCAATTTTGATTTATAGGTCTTATTTTAGGAGAGTCAAAGGAAAGAAGGTAAATTTGGGAATACCAACCAGGATGCTGGGTGATGTGGGAAATAAAGGCAGAAGAAAATGTCGGTAAAATTAATAGGTCCTTGTAACCTGCAGCCCACTGACAAGTATTGGGGCAGGCAGAACACGGCGTTCCTCCAGGAAGCTAGCAAATGTCTTAGCGTTAATGCCTTGCTAGAGGGAAAAACAACATTGGTTTGACAATAGCAAGGCCTCTGGTATCCTGGGAGTCTTCTCTAGCAGATGAAAATCGCTTTGGAACTTCTCTTATCTTTACTTCCCCCAACCCGGAGGCACAGAATCAGTTGCTCCTGGCAGTCTGGGGCAGCAGCCCTTTGTGCCCGCGGGGCCTGTCCCGGCGCTTCAACAAAACCACCATTTTGCACACAGACGCCTCAAGAGTTCTTTCTTGGCCATCGGCTCCCGACCCCACCAACACTCCAAAACTAGATCACTGGGAAACAGGATGCCCTTCACTTTTCCTGTGGGTGAGAATGAATTCCCTTCATATTTCTCACGATTTACTACTGGTGTCCAGTCCTGGCTGAGCATCAGAATCATCCTGAGGCACTTTTTTTTAAATTTAAAATTTAGATTCTACAGGCACCCGGGTAGTTCGGTCGGTTAAGCACCTGCCTTTGGCTCAGGTCATGATGGCGGTGGGGGAGTGGGGGGGCTGGGATTGGGCCCTTTGTCCTGGGAGTCTGCTTCTCCCTCTTCCTCTGCCCCTCCCCTCAGAGTGTGCTCTCTCTCTCTGCCTCCAATAAATAAATAAATAAAATATTTTTTTAAATAAAATAAAATAAAACACAGATTCACAGACTCCATATGTCCAAATTTCTGGTTCAGCAGACCTGTTGAAGCCTAAATTTCAGTATTTTAAAGAAATTGCTCTGGCAATGACGACTGCTGAATCCTGGTTCTACATTCACGACGACCTGCCATAGAGCCATTCAACATTTTTAAATGCTCCTTGTGTGCAAATTATCTCGTCAGACCCAGGGAAGTACGCTATCGGTCTCCTTGGCTGCTGGCCCATATACTCTATATATCACTACCAGCGCCTTTTCTACCAACTCAGTAACACTGTGCTCACATCACTTTCTTGCTTTGCTTTTTCTTCTTTTTCTTTTTTCTAATTAATTACTACATTTGTCATCCATCCAGTGTGCCCCTTGGAACTTCCTCTATCTGTATTGTCTAAGAAGGCTTATTCAAACTAAATGGAGGTGCTGGAAGGCAGACAATGGCGGGGAGGAAAGGGACTTCTCCTCAATTCATAGTGTCATGGTTCTGGTATGGGGTCATTGTTTTATATAAGGGCAACAAAATTCAAGAGATAACACATGCCCACTGCCCTACGGACACTCTTGCTGACCTAGATGAAGGATAAAGCTGCTCTGAAGGGCCCTTCACCCATCCTCTATCCTCCACTGAAGCCTAGAGCTACAGTTCATTTTATTCCACACCATGGGCAGAACTTTGTAAGGAGTCCACTTGGCTTAGCCAGTGAGGGGGCGTGATCTATAAAAAATTTAAAACAATAATACAAATGATTACAAGGCAGTTTCTCTTTTATTATTACCACCAGCTGGTGATTCTAAACAAAGTTGTTGATAAAACAGTCCTCCCTGGGGTGCCTGGGTGGCTCAGTTGGTTAAGCGACTGCCTTCGGCTCAGGTCATGATCCCAGAGACCCGGGATCGAGCCCCACATCGGGCTCCCTGCTTGGCGGGAAACCTGCTTCTCCCCCTCTCACTCCCTCTGCTTGTGTTCCCTCTCTGGCTGTGTTTCTCTCTGTCAAATAAATAAAATCTTTAAAAAAACAAAAACAAAACAACAACAAAAAACCAGTCCTCCCTGAAAAAGGTCTTTTGGGGAATCTAAATTCTATAAAAATAATGGTTCTTAAAGTATAGTCTTTGGTCACGTGCTTCAGAATCATTTGGGAACTTGATAGGCAAATTCCTAGGGCCCACACAAGACCAATGAAATCACTTGCAAGCATTATTTGCTCACACACATTTTTAACGAAGCACCTGTATTTGCATAATTGAAATCACCTTGTGATTCCTCAGGTGGCTTGGGGATTCTGCCCTAGACACAAGAGAGGCAAATGTTTTAAGTACTTCCACTCACCAGATACTATATTATACAGATAATAGGTGCATGATGTGGGTCAAACTGATTTATGTTCCCCAAAAAGTTAAGTTCAAGTTCTAACCCCCAGTATCTCCGAATGTGACCTTGGAAATAAGGTCTTTGCACATGTTACCAAGTTAAGATGATCATACTGGATTAGGGTGGCCCCTAACCAATCACTGGTGTCCTTACAAGAAGAAAAGTTGAACACAGACATAGGGAGAAGGTGAAAAGAGCAGAATATGTTGCCCAACATTAGCCTCATTGGCACAGGGATTATCTTGAGCAGGTTATTTTTAAGAAATGGAGACACAGGAAAAACTCTGAAACTCAAGTGACAGTTACTCTTTTCCAGGGGAAATTTACATTTATATACATGAGTATGGGTGTTTTCCTCTCTGTACCAGAAAGAGGATGACCAAATCTCTAGAAGCTCATCAGTGGAGAAGGTAAGAACTAAAATCTGCACAAACACTGAGGCAGAGAAACTGAAGGACTCTGTAAAAATCTGCTTTTTTGCTCCTTTTCCTGCCTTTACTCTTGCTAGGACCTGCATCCCCACCTCACTTTGTACATGCCTTATAATGGAAATGGCATATGTCCTCCTTGTGAGGGATAAGGAGTTAACGATTTCTCTAGAACAGAATATATCTGAGGAAGGAGCTTGTGAGAATGACCTGGAGAAGCTATCATATGTGTTTTTCAGACTAACAGCACTAGACATCTCAATGTCAAAGCCCCCTGACTCCAAGGTGTAACACCTGGGCTCTCCTCTTTGTTCTAACCAGTTCCTGAATGCTGAAGGAACACGTACAACAGACCCAGTAAAAACCCCTGGGCCCCGAACAAATACGAGACTCATGCTCCTTTGGTTTTGAGTCTCCCAGATGCTCCATCTGTATCTTCAGTAAACTCTGCTTTCACCTCCTGTTGGCTCACATCACTCCTACCCCAAACATTTTTTGTCTTTAGTTAGGTATAGTGTTTAATGAGGTGGCTTGGGCTATTTCTGGGATTCACTCAGTTTTCCTGAGTCTCCCCTACGTATACATGTTATTAAACTTCTGTTTGTTCTTCTTCTGTCAATTGTCTTTTATTACAAGGTGTTTCAGCCAAGAACCTACAAGGGTAGAGAAAAAATTATTTTTCCTCCCTGACAAAGGCCATGTGCGGATGGAAGCAGAGTTGGAAGTGATGGAGTTGCAAGCCAAAAAATGCCAGCGATTCCTGACAACAACCAGAAACAAAGAGAAAGTCACGGAAGGATCCTCCTCTAGAGCCTTCAGAGAGAGGATGGCCCTGCCAACACCTTGATTTCAGACATCAAACCTCTGGAAAGGGAAAGGAATAAATATGTGTGGTTTCTTAAACCACCCAGTTTGTAGTAATTTGTTAGAGCAGGCCTAGACAATGAGTACACATGTTAAATAAGAACTCTCAAAAGCTAGCAATAAATAATCTGTTCTAAATGAATGATAAGAACACTACTGTGTTATGATACCTTGGGGGATGTCTAATCATGTTCCTGAGGTCATATATACCAATTTGCCTGTAAATCAACGACTCTAGCAGCATCTCTATTAGGCCATAAGACAAATCCAGGAAAAAGTAGCAGAATGTGCCACCCCCAAGTATGCCTCTTTGGCATAGGGAATATTTTGAGCTGATTATTTTGAGAAATTGCAAGCACAGAAGCTCTGAAAACAGAGTAGAAGTCACCCTTTTGTAAGGGAATTTGCATTTATAAAGGAATCTCTATTTGTGTCTCCTTGGGTGTCTCCTTCCCTGTAGCAGGAAGAAAAGAATGACTCCATCATAAGATACTCAGTGTGAAGGTACTTATATCCCCATAACTAACCTCACCCTCTGTTTACTGTGCTTTTCCTGTTCACCTCCTATTACCAGCCTCCCTACTCCACACACACTTTTTTCTTTTGCCATTAGCTGAAGAATGTATTTAAGGTGGTAGTTTGGGTCATCTTGGGGAGTTACTCAGTTTTCCTGGATATCTCCAAGGTACACATGAGATACACAAGCTAATGTACCTGTGTGTTTGTTTTCTCTTGTTAATCTGTCTTTTCTTACAGGGCTCTCAGCCAAGGACTCAGAAATATACAGGGGATTTTTGTTTCCTCCCCCACAGCAGGAAATGGTATATTTTCATGTCACTTCTCCACAGAGTTGTTTTTGTGTTTGTGCGTGTGTGTGTGTGTGTGTGTGTGTGTGTGTGTGTGTGTGTTTAAGGGAAAGTGAGGAAGAGAGAGAGAATCTTAAGCAGACTCCACAACCAGAGTGGAGCCTGATGCGGGGCTTGATCTCACAACCCTGAGATCCCAATCTGAGCCAAAATTAAAAGTTGGAGGCTTAACCAACTGAGCCACCATGGTGCCACTGACAGTATCTTTGTGATGAAGTTGATTGTGGGGCTAATCCCTCCGGCATCAGACTAATGATGATGATTTTTTTAGCCCAGCTGTTACTCTCAAAGGAAAAATTTTAGAAATCTGTTATCTAGGATGCAACAGTAAGTTACTTTTATCAGAGGGCTGAAAGCTAAACAGTAGAAGGGAAGAGAAGGATGGGAGAAAAGAAGGGAAGGAATGCGGTTGTTTTTTGCAGTTCCGCTGAAGGAGATGCCCAGTTACGTGTTTCACCTAATAGCCCCTTACATTAGCCAATTTGAGCCAGACTGAGGCTGAGAACCTGTACAAAATCCCACTGAGTTGTCCTGAAGTTACCTTTAGCTCATTATGATACTAAGAACTCCTCCTATAGGTGGGGTTTTCCACCATTTTTTTGAACATACAATGTATGCATTAGCATGTTGACATGCTAGGCATGTACAATTTAACTAAGATGCCAAAGTAACAGAATACGCATAAGTCCCTTAATGTCTATGCAAGTTTCCTGCCTCCACCCCGTAATACACTAAAGAAAAGCTTCCTGTACTAACCCCATGGGGACACAGTGATTTGAGAGCTAACCCCTCATCTCCTTACTTGCTGCAAGTAATAAAAACCATTTGCTCAAACTAAAAGGACTTGGGCTGATTTATTGGCTGATGCACCCCAAGAAGTGAACCCTTTGCATCTGGTGAAAAACCCATTTTCTTATATACTTGAAAAAAATAAATATTCACACTGAAAAAATAAAATAATGTAATAAACAAATAAGCAAATAAATAAAAATATTCCTATCTCTATACATTATTATAGTATTAATTAACTCCAGGGTATATGTTCTATAGTCTACAGCAACAACAAAACACTCCAAAACATAGTTACTTAAAATAATTATTTATCATTTCTCATGATCCTGTGGGATAAGGATCTGGGCAGGGCTCTGCTGGGCAGTTCTGTTAAAAGATTAACTGAGGCATATTAGAATTTTAAAGGGTTTGAGCAAAAAATGATTCAAGGTGTGCAGCATCCAATCTAGTGGAGAGAAGGGAGCTCCTAGGAGCTATACAAAATGAAGGCTTTTATAGGCAGAAGAGAGTAGGAACAAGGAAGTCATTGTGGGCAATAAAGCAGATTGGTTACTGCAAGGCTATTTTCTTCTAGGGGATGACAGGGGCCTACCAGGCAGATTACCTGACTAGTGCTGATCAGGTGATTCCTGAATGTCTGGTTTAGGCTTCCATTTCTTCCTTTTTTGTTGTTGTTGTTGTTTCAAATTTTTATTTAAATTCTAGTTAGTTAACATAAGATTCTATTTCTGAGAGAACCAAAAGCTAAGTCTTGATTTGGTAACATAAAGCTTAGCATAAGCAACTTGATGTGGGGCCTATTACCTGGCTTTTAACAGTTCCGTGTGGGTTTCTGACTCAACTGTATTCATCTATAATTGAGCTGGGTCCAAAGGTCAATAAATAATTATTATTTAATATATATATGATCATATATTATATATATATAATTACATGTTTTTTAAATGATGAGATAAAATGATTTTTAAGTGGCTAGTTATAGGAAGAGGGAAGGAACATGGTAGAGAGGACAGTAATAGAAGACTTCTACAAATATATTTTGTATTGTGTGCTTGGCTTTAGAACTACCTAAATATTTTACATCAAAACTAAAACAAAAGTAAATAATAAAAGTAACCTCTGAATTTAAAAGTTATAGTAAACAAATGAACCTAACTACATTGTAGGTATTATAGTTGGTAGAATAGAGAGAGAATTACAACAAAGAATTTTAAAACACAATAATTGTATATTCTTTTTTATATTTATTTATTTTAGAGAAACAGAGTGGGGGGAAGGGCAGAGGGAGAGGGAGAGAGAAAATTCTCAAACAGACTCCCCACTAAACACAGAGCCTAACACCTGGGGCTTGATCCCAGGACCCCGAGATCATGACCGAGCCAAAATCAAGAGTTGGATGGTCAACCAACTGAGACACCTGGGTACCCCAATAACTTAAGAAAGTACATTAGAGATACATTCTAAGGACAAGAAGAGCTGGAGAGTAAAAGAAAATGGTCAACCACTTTCAATAATCTTATTGGAGGTGGTATTAGAATTGCTTTCTGAGATGACTGTGTGCACTGTATGGTAAAAATAAAATGTCTGATTAGGCTGGTGTCATAGAGAACTGAAATCTGGGGGTGTGCACCATTACCAGAAGATACAGATATACATCTGAGGAAGTTAAATAAAGACTAAATTTTAATTTAGAATTGATAGTATAAGTATAAACTCATGGTTTATTTTATCTTAACAACAAAAGAACACAAACATATTCCCTAACTCTAACCACTGAAAAGGCAAAGATCTAATGACCAACCTGGTAGCAATGAGCACCCTAGTGTCCAGATTGTGATCTCTAAATATCAGTTTTCTCTTTTTTTTTTTTTTAAAGATTTTATTTATTTGACAGATAGAAACACAGCCAGAGAAGGAACACAAGCAGGGGGAGTGAGAGAGGGAGAAGCAGGCTTCCCGCCGAGCAGGGAGCCCGATGCAGGACTCCATCCCAGGACTCTGGGATCATGACCTGAACTGAAGGCAGTCGCTTAACCAACTGAGCCACCCAGGCGCCCCTCATTTTTCTCTTAAAGCAACAGAACTCTTTGGAGAAATGATTAATCCTGGGTCTACAGCAAGAAATGTAAAAAAAAAAATACTGGAACACCATTATTCAAAATAAGAAGGAAGCTATTGAACACCGCCAGGGTGTGTCAAAAGTACCAGGTAGTGGGGTGCCTGCATGACTGTCGGTTGAGCATCTGCCTTTGGCTCAGGTCATGATTCCAGGGCCCTGAGATCGAGTCCCGCATGAGGCTCCTTGCTCAGTGGGGAGTCTCCTCCTTCTTCTCCCTCTGACCCTCTCTCTACTCATGCTTTCACGTGCTCTCTCCCTCTCTCTCAAATGAATAAAAAATCTTAAAAAAAAAAAAAAGTACTCCAGCATCAGCCTAAATAAATTCTGCTGGTCTGAAATAGATCTGAGGATCAATGGGTATAATGATTTAATGGTCTGAAATACTTTGGTATACTTAATGAGCTGATAATTATTCTAAAACTAAACTAATTGGTCACCTTTGGAAATGCCAGGAAAACATCATTATTTTGAAATCTGATATGTAAAGGGAAAGAATCAAGCCTCTCCTGCCTTTCCTCTCAGTCTGTATTACAGGGTAAGCAAACAAATAGTTGATGAGGGTAAGTTTCTCTTTATAGAAATAAATGAAAAAGTAATGATAAAATTAGAGTATCATCATTTTGTAACCCCCAGTGAAATACTACAAAACGAGAGACAGACACTAAGACATCATTTGTCTTGTGATGGAAAAACATATCACCTATGAAGCAGTGTTGAAAAATATTTTAACTTGAAATAAGCTTCCAAATCTTCCAATTTGTAGGAAATACAGCAAATAAAGTTCTATTTTAAACTGAATAGAGAGATACAATCCACAAAATCTAAACTATGGAAGCTATAAAATAAGCAACAGTAAAAAATTTTCAAGAAAGAAAAACAGAGACAGATGTAGGAGGAACCTATAGTTTAAAAGGGGCTTTGAAAACCTATCAACCAACAGCAAACTATGGCCCTTACTTGGATTGAAATTAAAAAAAAACACACAACAAACTATTAAGAAAGTTTTTTAAAAGAGTAATCAGTTTTATGTGATGATACTGATGAATTGCTGTAAATGTGTTTATACATTTTATGTATATGTATATTACAGTTTATGTAATGATATTACAGTTTATGTAATGATAATGTATTGTGAGTATGTTAAAAAAAAAAGAGAGAGAGAAAAAAAAGAGAAAGTCCTTATTTTCTAGATACAAACTGAACTTTTTACAGGGAAAATTATATGATGCCCGGGACTTTAAAATCATCTCAATGAGAGGAGAGTTGAAGGAATATGGACAAAAAGAGCTTGTCCATGAATTAATAATTTTTGAAGCTATGTGGTGAATACATCAGGTTCATTATACTATTCTCTCTATTTTTATGTATGTTGAAATTTTCCAAAGTAAAAAATTCTAAGACATCAATATTTATTAAGGAGTTAGATAAAACCTGATTGGTAAGCTCCCCTTTTTACTATGATCTTTTCCCTAAAGGATTAGCTTTTTAGTGAGCAGGTCTCATGCATCTTGGTATACTTGGGTCTTAACACAGTGACTGGCACATAGGAGTTGCTCATATTTATTGATTGGTAATAACCACTTCTAGCATCAGCATCAGCGCTCTATGGCTCTGGTCAAATTTGTTTAGTCACCTGCGAGTTTAGTTTATTCAGAAGTGTTAGCCATCTAACAGCTCCTGGCAATCTTCCTGCAAGACTGGGTACACTCCACATGACACGTCACACCAACTAGGTATTTCTGTACTGAGTCCCCATAGTAGTGCTTCTATCAAATGGCAGCCATGAACAGTCTTTTCTGCTCAAGTGTCCTATCTTGCATGCACCTCCCAGAAATAACCAAAATCTTGGCATTCTTCCTCTTGCTGAAATTGAGCAAATGAGGCTTTGGCCAAATGCTAAGCTTCTGGAAGTTTTGCTCCTAACTCACTGAATTTGAGCGCTTGCCTAGTATACAGTGGTGAGGGGCAGGTAAGAGGAAATCTAGCCAGAACGTGAAGGGAAAAAAGTATATGGACAATAGAACCTAAACGTAAGATGACAAGCTATGTTTATGTTCCTGGGATTTTAAAAGGGAACTTTGATATCACTATTACACTCAGGCACATTTGTCAAAATTCCTTAGTCTAGGATGATATGCATGTGCACTGGGGTGCTGACGATCTAAATTTAGAAAGAGAAAATTGACATATGGGAAGAATGATCTCAATTTCTACCCACCTGAAGGTAAATCTTATGCACAAGAAACGGTTTTCTGGGGATGAAGCAGAGATGTTATAAAGGCAGCCGCCTGCTCCTGAAGGGCCTTGACGACAGCAGCAGACGGCACCGCAGAAGGCAATTGGACATTTAATTGATCTGGTGACTTCAAGATATTAAAAAGTTTGTAAGGCCAACCACTTATGAAAAATATCTTGGCTTCCTCTTTTCAACATCCTCTTGGCCACTGAATTGATGTTCTTGTGGAAGACATCTGTTGTAGGTGATGACTTAGAAATGGAATAAATATATAGCATAAATCTTCTACCCCCAATTCCCTGCTCTGCCAGCCATTACTAGTACATGTGGGTGTTCATTTGGTGGCTGTCCCAGATTTCAGAACAACAGAGATGGCTTCCAGCTAAAAATGGTGCCTCAGGGATTCATTTAACTACCCTTTATTCCATCCAAGTTTTCTTTTGAAATAGCCTTTAGATATTATAAACAAGAAACACAGCAATGCCGGTAACTAGACATGAAGGCATTTTTGTTAAGTATCTTAAAGATGAGACCATGAAGAAAAGGTCTATCACTCCAGGTTTCTTTGAAGTCTGGAAATTAAATGAAAAGAGACCTCAGCGAAATCTGACCATAACCTGCACTGCAGTAGCAAGGGCTGGAAGTAACAGTAAGCCACCTGAAACCTTATAAGGGGCCCCCCCCCTACCTCAAGGGAATGCACTGCAGGCCAGAGCCACAAAGGGCAGGAATCTGGGGGACCTTCCAAATATCTTATACTGAACACGGACTACCACGGCAAAAAAATTTTTAAAAAGCACAAAGAGGTTGCCATTGCTCTCTCTCTATATAAAGGCAACTCAGCCAGCAGAAGAATGGGCTGCTGTCCCAGCCAAGCTCAGGCTTACTTGATGTGAAAACTTCAAATCCCCATGATCCCTAAAAGAACTTAAACCACCAACACTGGACCAACTCCAATCTCTTTCTCTCATTTAGTGAATAAGGGGAAATAGGAAAAGAGTGTAAGTCAAAAAAGGCACCAATCTGAGTGATGATCTGAGTAATGAGATTAAACTTTCCTATTTTACATACTGGATTTTACATACTGGACACCAGATTTTACATACTGGACACCAGAATAAGCAGTAAGTGAACAGGAAAAAAGCTGACATTGAAAAAGACTGAAAAAATAGAAAACTTGATTGTCAAGTTTCAAGCAAATCAGTGAATTAGGACCCAAACTCCAAGAAATCTTTCCAGAAATTGGGAAACATGAAAAAGAAATTAAAAGGGTGGGTGCCTGGGTGGCTCAGTGGGTTAAAGCCTCTGCCTTCGGCTCAGGTCATGATCTCAGGGTCCTGGGATCAAGGCCCACAACAGGCTCTCTGCTCAGCAGGGAGCCTGTTTCCTCCTCTCTCTCTGCCTGCCTCTCTGCCTGCCTGTGATCTCTCTCTCTGTCAAATAAATAAATAATAAAATCTTAAAAAAAAAAGAAAGAAATTAAAAGGGTAAAAGAAAAAATAAGAGCTGTGGACAATAAATCCAGGAGATCTAATATGTACATAATAAAACTGAAAAACTCAGTTTAACAGATAAAAATGTAACATTAATATACTGGAGAATCTGAAAATATTTGATAAGTTAGCCTGGAGCAAGGTTAAAGAAAGACAGACAAACTACTACAAAGACTGAAAAAGAGGGCGCCTGGGTGGCTCAGTGGGTTAAAGCCTCTGCCTTCCGCTCAGGTCATGATATCAGGGTCCTGGGATTGAGGCCCATGTCGGGCTCTCTGCTCATCCTCCTCTCTCTGCCTGCCTCTCTGCCTACTTGTGATCTCTCTCCCTGTCAAATAAATAAATAAAATATTTAAGAAAAAAAACTAAAAAAGAAAATATTTTTAAAAAGTAAAATATACAAAATTATCAGATTTGCAAAATTTATATGCAAAATATACCAAAGAATTGACATATGTTATAATTTTTAAAAATCCTTTGTAAATACCCAGTGATATATCTGAAATTCATAGATGAAAATAAATTATAAATAAATATAAATTATAAAAATGTATTTCAAACATGGGAAAAACTTGAGTATTTGATTTTACAAAAGAAACCGAAAAACAAGTAAGGCAACTTGCCCAAAGTTATACATCTTTTAAGAGGCAGAGCATGATTTTGAAATTTCACAGCATCTTAAAAAAACATGCAAAGCTTCCCAATTTATATTAAGAGCTCCCATAATGTTGCTAGCAAACCTGACTGAAATAGCAAACAGACATACACACACACCATGTAGATTATTTCCTTTAAATAGAAAGAAAAAGCAAAAATAAAATACCAGAGAATCGAATGCATACTAAGATAAAATAATGATATAACAATGCTTATTTCAGTAATGCAAGAATTATTCACTCTTAGAAAATATAAAGTATTGTATTAATATATCAAAGAAAAAAATCCCATGACAACTTTGATAGATTTGATGTATCAAGCAAAAGTATCTGATAAAAATCAACATCATTTTCTGACAAAAACTCTAAACTTAATTTTCTTAATACAATTAAGATTTCTTCCCCTGGGTGCCTGGGTAGCTCAGTGGGTTAAAGGTTAAAGCCTCTGCCTTACAGCTCAGGTCATGATCTCAGGGTCTTGGGATCGAGGCCCTCATCCGGCTCTCTGCTCAGCAGGGAGCCTGTTTCCTCGTCTCTCTCTGCCTGCCTCTCTGCCTATTTGTGATCTCTCTCTCTGTCAAAAAAATAAATAAAATCTTTTTATAAATGAATGAATGAATGAATAAAAAAATGTGTTCCCCCCCAAAAAGGCAGGCAGGACCATAGTTAAGCAAAAACTATATGTACTTCCGCTGAAGTATGGAATATTAAATATTGTTCTCAATAAGCAGCAAGACAGAAAAAGAAAAAAAGCAATGAGCTCAAGAAGGATCATATTTTCACAACTATTAAACTTGCACATTTTATTCCTCCCCACATCCTACCTTAGCTCATGTTTCTTAGAGTCTTTCACCCTTGTGAGATATAAATTCAGGGCAGAAGACAGCTGTTAAATCAGTTTGGCTAAATTCCTGGGGTTCCCACTAAACATTGTCAAGAATTAACTTCTATGAATAAGAGTATAGAGTCCCTCCCATAGATTACAGAAGATATTAATGATACCATTATGGTTTAACAATGGATCTTCAATCAGGTTAAGGATAATATGATATAAGGGAAGAAAAAAATCCATGTATTTTTTTTTCTTCCTGGGTTTAGGCTGGAAGATGTAGAAGAAAGAGAGGAGAGAAAGATGTGGTCAGGTGGGGGTCAGGAGCTCACCTCTCCAAACTGTCCATGTAAAGGGATGGAGTGATACGAACAGAGGCAGTCATGATGAGCAAGGAGCTTGTTTCCTATCATCCTATTTGAGATTCAAAGAAGACGCTGGAGGATGAATACCAACATCTGGCTGTCAGGTAAAATTGACATAGAACTTCTACAGTATTTTATCAAATCTAAGTCACTTTCAAACTGAAAGACCTAATAAAGTAAGATGCTATTGAACCACAATATGCTTGTAAGATATAGCCCAATTTCACAGATGACAGAATGTGAAAAAAATAATGCATAAATTAGAATCAACAAAATATGAGCCTACCCCTAAGCTGTCATGTCTGGACATGTCTTAATGTCAGCAGCCTCTGTGTCTGAATCAGCACTTGGCATATAGTAGGTACTCTGTAGATGTTGAAGAAAAGGGGAGGGAGGGAGGAAGAGAGGAAGAGAGGAAGGGAGGGAGGTAGAAGGAGAGGAAGGAAGGGGAGGGAGGGAAGGAGAGAAGGAGGAGAAGGAAGGAAGGAAGGAAGGACGGGGAGGAAGGAGGGAAGGAGGGAGGGAGGGAGGGAGGAAAGGAAGTAAGGGAGGAAGGGAGGGAGGAAGGAGGGAGGGAAGAGTGGACTTGACTTGTCCAGCATCTGAACACAGTCCTCAGAACTATACATAACCATCTTCCCACCCCCTTTTTTAAATACTGGTTCATAGTCTCCAACACTTCCGCTCTAACCAGTTCAGACACAACAGGAGTTCTTCCTCCAAGGGATCTTGCCCCATTGTCTTAAGTCATCTCAGATCCTAAATCTATTCTCCTTACTTCGAATCTGGACTTTTCTCCTGTCCAAAACATGCCTCAAAACTTTTTTTTGCCTATACTGTTCTAGAGGCCAATTATGAAAAACAGAGGAATTTCTGAATTTATGAAAAACAGAAGAAAAACTGACCTCAAGGAAGTTGTCTAAGAATAGACAGTACTTGAACTGCGGCTTAGAGCATAAAAAGAAGAGGCCAGCCAGCAATGAGACACAGGGGAACTCAGTTCGCTCCGTCAAGTACTCAGAATGCCAAAACCTCTGATTGTCCAAGATCTACCTCGTCATAATTTTACATTATAATTTATCTTCCATGGGCACGCATGGACAGTGTGCTTTCTTCTGACAGTTGGCAATAATTAAGCAAGATTTCTGAAATCAAGGTCTAGGTGATTGAAAAGGTGCATTTTTAACAGATGACTGTCTAGTTATTTACAGCAGCGGCTAACCTGACCAAGAGACTTAGAAATATTTCCACTCCTGGCAAAGGCCACAGTCTGTTTTTCCTCCTACTTTGCTGCTTCTCCTTGGTTCGTTTAACTACCTCTCCTCTTGCAACCTCTCCTCTTTCAGATTACTGAAACTTGAAGAAACCAGAGAATTCTTTCCCTAGTGCTCTTTTCTTTTATGGTTGATTTATCATTTAATTTAAAATTTTTGAAATACTGGATAAATTCAAAGAAACACATATAACATTTTTGCAAGTTATAAAGCATAACAGTAAAACCACAAGGACCAGGACCATGGTGGGGCAGGTGAGGCTTTTGTTTGGGTGCAAAATTTAAGAGGCACCAAAAGCCCCCCTAATACTCAGGATAAATAATATTTTGATGCAATATTTTAAAAATCAAAATATTTTAAAAATTTTATTATAGAACAAGGACAGGACACATGACAAAATCCATGGCAACCCAAATATGACAATTCTAGATAAAGACAGGATCTGACCCTGTACAACAATGCCTCAGTGGGCTCACCGTAATCCCAGCCTTGGTTCCAATATAGTTTTATTTTAAAAAAACAGATGGCTAGCCTGAGAGTTGTGGTTTACCAATTTGATTTTCTTAAATGTAGACTTAAAATATTATTTATCTTGATTACTGAATTTGGGGGTACCCCACAGATTTGTGTCTTTCATGGTTCTGCCCATTCCCCAACTTATGAAATGGTAAATGTCCTTCAGTTTTGCTTGTTTATAAACTTCATAAAACAAAAATATAAACTTCATAAAACTTGAATTCATTAATCAAAGGCATGCTTTTTTTTTTCCTTCACTTAATATTAAGTCTCAGAGAGTCTTCCATGCTTATGAGAGCAGCTATAAATCAGTCATATTTACAGTTTTCCGGCATTCGATCCTATGGCTACATCTTTATTTGTCATGTTCCAATTAACAGCTGTGTGGGCTGTTTCTAGTTATTTGTCATTAGAAGCCTTGCTCCTGTGATCATTCCTGCATGAGTCTGCTATCCACAGGGTGAAATGTTCTCTGTGCCCCAGAGTCTACTCTTGGGGAGAGAATTGTTAAGTCACAGCGTTGCACCTTGCAGTTTTTGTCTCACAAAAAAAAAGAGTGGAAGAATGAATCTCTTAGAGACCAAAGGGTAAAGTGATAGTTTCTTAAGTGAAAGTGAGAAGAGAAAGAAAGCTCTATAGAATGAGAAGGGTCCTTTCTGTGGTCGCCAAATGATACAGTTTTGGAATGTTGATGAGGTTCGGAGTCAAGAACTGAGAAAGAATTCTTGAGATGTCTTTGGTGATTTTATTAGAGAACAAGGACAGGACACATGGGCAGAAAGAGCTGCACTGGGATCATAAGGAGTGGCCCATTATATACTTTCAAGTTGGGACGAAAATCTACTTAAACCAACAAGAGTTTTTGTTATTCCTCAAAGCCAACAGAACAGAACAACTTTTTACAACTTTCTGATCTTTTGCTAATCTACATGGTGTGATACCCCATTGGTGTTTTAACTTGTATTTCCATGATCAATAATGAGATTGAGCATGTTTCATACACTCACTGATGGTTCATAGTACCTCTTTCAGAGTGCCTGCTCACATATCTTGTCCAATTCTATATTAGAATAGAATCTAATAGGGGCACCTGGGTGGCTCAGTCGTTAACTGTCTGCCTTCAGCTCAGGTCATGATCCCGGAGTCCCAGGTTTGAGCTCCACATCGGGCTCCCCGCTCGGCGGGAAGCCTGCTTCTCCCTCTCTTACTCCCCCTGCTGTGTTCCCTCTCTGGCTGTGTTTTTCTCTATCAAATAAATAAAATCTTTAAGAAAAAAAAAGAATAGGGGCGCCTGGGTGGCTCAGTTGGTTAAGCGACTGCCTTCGGCTCAGGTCATGATCCCGGAGACCCGGGATCGAGTCCCACATCGGGCTCCCTGCTCCACGGAAGCCTGCTTCTCCCTCTCTCATTCCCCTTGCTTGTGTTCCCTCTCTGGCTGTATTTCTCTCTGTCAAATAAATAAATAAAAATAAAATATTAAAAAAAAAAGAATAGACTCTAATAGATATAATAATATATAGTAATATAATACTATAAATATGTATGTATATATGTATGTTTTGTTGGTCCTTTAATGTTTTTCAGAAATTCTATATATACTCCAGCCATCAAACTATTTACATGTTCCAATGTCCTCACTTGTCTTTTCACTCTCCTTATGATAGTTTTTCATTTGAAAAAATTCTTAATTTTAATGTAGTCAAATGTATCATTCTTCTCTTTTATTATTAGTATATTTTCTTTCTTGCTTAAGAAACCATTTCCTGGGGGCACCTGGGTGGCTCAGTGGGCTAAGCGTCTACCTTTGCTCAGGTCATGATCTCAGGGTCCTGGGATCGAGTCCTGCATCGGGCTCCTTGCTCAGAGGGAGCCTGCTTCTTCCTCTCCCTCTGCCCCTCCCCCTGCTTGTGCTCTCTCTCTTACACATTCTCTCCCTCAAATGAATAATCTTAAAAAAAGAAAGAAAGAAAGAAAGAGGGGGGGGGAAGGCAGGAAGGAAGGAAGAATTTCCTGGTCTGTCCTCATTTTCTGTATTTTCTTCAAATAGTGTGACAGTTTTGGCTATCCCATCTAGGCCTGGAATTGATGTTTTGGATGTCATGTGAGGCAGGGAATCTGATTTCAGTCTTTTCAACATGGGTTGAACTTACTGCTCCAGAAGCATTTCTTAAAAAGACATTCTTACCCCACCAATCTGCAAAATCTGCAATGCCACAAATTCCACATATCAGGGTTTTTTTTTAAAGATTTTATTTATTTATTTGACAGAAACAGAGATCATAAGTAGGCAGAGAGGCAGGCAGAGAAAGAGGGGGAAGCAGGCTCCCTGCTGAACAGAGAGCCTGATGTGGGGCTCGATCCCAGGACCCTGAGATCATGACCTGAGCCACCCAGGTACTCCACATATCAGGTTTTGATATATGTTATAGGTTAATTTATGTTTCATTGGTCAGTTTTTTAATCTTAGTGTCAATGCCACATAGTCTTATTTAGGATAGTTTTCAAATAAATCTTGGTATCTAGCTGGTCATAATCTCATCTCCTTACCTATTTCTTCTTAAAGAGTATCCTGGCTATTTGTCCCTTTTAGGACCAATTCATCAGGTTCCACTGAAAAACTCCTTGGGGATATAATTAGTATACATTGAATCAATCCGGCAAGATCAATTTGACATTATAATGTTTGTCTTCATTAGTATAAACATGGTACATCCCTCCAGTTCTTTGGTTCTTTACTATAGAGGGATGAATGATGGCCTCAGAAAGGTATGTTCATAACCCCGGGAACCTATGAATATGACCTTGTTTGGAAAACGGGTTTTTGGGATGTAATTAAGGATCTCAATAGGCCTTCACCCTTCAATCTAATGGCAAGTGTCAGAGAAGACACAGAAGAGAAGGCCATGTGAAGGTGAGGGGCAGAAACTGGTGTTATTCAGCCACAAGCCAAGGAACAGCTAAAGCTACCAGAAGCTTGAAGAGATAAGGAAGGATCAGCCCTTAGAAACTGCACAGGAAGTGAGGCCCTGCCAACATCTTGGTTTTGCATTTCTGCCCTACAGCACTGTGGGAGAATTTCACTTGTTCTAAGCCACCACATTTGTGGGAATTTGTTACAGCAGTTATGGGAAACTAATGTACTTTTAATAAAGTTATAATTTCTTCACAATCATCTTGCTTGATTGTATTTATTCCCAAATTTCTTATTTTTATCGCTATTACAAATGGTGTCTCTTAGAATTATGTTTGTGGTTTACTAATGGTATTCAGGAAGGCAATTAATTTTTGGATGTTGATTTTGTTTCCAAAAACTTCACTAAAATTTTTTTTTAAATAAACATGTGTCAACATTTTATCGTAATCTTGCATGGGAAGCAAGACAAAATTGCTCTTTGTGGGTCAATTAAAATATTTATTCCTGGTAGGGAAATTTTCTAAGAAAAAAAGAGTAGATTGGATAAATAAAGAAAGAACAGTCTATTTGAAGTTCACTGGCAGTGAGCTGACAGCGTGTGAATCACTAGTTACCCAGAACAAGTCTTCATTCCATCAATATTTACTAGACATTGACAAAAGAATTTATAGAAATGCTAACTTTTCCAAGTAAGATGGTGTGAATTACAGCCTGAAAAGGACTATGGCCCAGATAGTTTTCCTCTTATGATAGCCTTGTCACTTCACCAAGCAAATCTTCCAGCTCCTACTCTCCCTCATCTCCAATTTGTCCTTAACCTACAGCCCTAATTTTAAAGCATAATTCTAAATCTAATCATGCTATTCCTAAGTGCGAGTAAAAACCTCAGTGTTTTCAAAAGAAGCCAAAATCCTTAAATGGCCCATAAGACCCCGTAGGGCTTGGCCCCTCTCTGTAAGTCTTTCCTCTCCTCCCTCTTGCCCTCATGCTATGGGCTGCAACCACATTGGCTTTCTCTTAGCTTTTGAGAATCCAAGTGCTCCTTTGCCTGTCAAGTATTTTTTTTCTTTTCTTTTCTTTTCTTTAGATTTTTAAAACTCATTTATTTGAGAGAGAGAGAGAGCAGGAGCAGGGGAGAGGGGTAGAGGGAGGGGAAGAAGCAGACTCCCTACTCACTAGGGAGCCTGATGTGGGGCTCCATCCCAGGACCCTGGGATCATGACCTGAGCTGAAGGCAGTCATTTAACCGACTGAGCCACCCAGGCACCCCAACCTGTCAAGTACTTCTATAAACTATTTCCTCTACCTGAAATCTTCTTTCCTCTACCTCTCCCCTAGCTAACTCCCCCCACCCTCATAGCTCAGCTTAAAGTCACTTCCTCAGAGTCTTCCCTGATCCTCCCATATAAATAATAAATTAGAATTCCCTCCACCCCTTTCTTTTTTTTATTTTATTTTATTTTATTTATTTGACAGAGAGAAACATAGCTGGAGAGGGAACACAGCAGAGGGAGTGAAAGAGGGAGAAGCAGGCTTCCCGCCGAGCAGGGAGCCCGATGTGGGGCTTGATCCCGGATCTCCGGGATCATGACCTGAGCCGAAGGCAGTTGCTCAACCAACTGAGCCACCCAGGCGCCCCCTTCCACCTCTTTCTGAGTGTTCCTGTTAACTCTTAGGATCTCTCCCTGCCAGCACTCATGGATTTTTTTTCTACAAATTATTTAAACTCACTGAAATTCACAAATATATATAGTCTTGTAATAACTACCACAAAATTTTCCTCGTGCTATCCTTTTGTATCATTACCTTCCCCTTCCCCTCAAACCCTGGCAATCACTGTAGTTTTGCCTTTACCAGAATGTCATTTAAATGTCATTTAAAAACAGTTCTCTGTATCTATGAGCTTGGTAATTTGTTAA
>PITA01009031.1:20168-80511 GCA_004023965.1 Spilogale gracilis
ATTAGACAGACAGACAGACAGACAGACAGACACACACACACACACAAATGAAACTAGGCGACTATCTTATACTATACACAAAAATTACTTTAGACTGAACTAAGGGCTTGAATGTAAGACCTGAAGCCATAAAACTCCGGGGGGGGGGGGGCGCACAGATGGTAAACTCCTTGACATAGATCTTGGTGAAGACTTTTCATTTTATTTTTTGACGATTTTTAAAACTGACACCAAAAACAAAACCAAGAACAGCAAAAATAAACAAGTGGGACAAAATCAAACTAAAAAGCTTCTACACAGCAAAGGAAACAACCAACAAAATAAAAAGGCAACCTACTGAATAGAGAAAATATCTGTAAATCATTTATCTGTTAAAGGGTTAATTTCCAAAACATAGGAAGAGCTGATACAACTCAATTGCAAAAAATAAACAGTATGATTAAAAAATGGGCATAGGATTCAAACAGACTTTTGTCCAAAGAAGACATGCACATGGCCAACAGGTCTGTGAAATGGTGATATACATCATTAATGGTCAGGAAAATGCAAATCAAAACCATAATGAGATATCACTTCATCCTTGTCAGAATGGCTAGAATCAAAATGACAAGAAGTAAGTTTGAGGGAGGGAATGGAGAAAAAGATCGCTTGTGCATTGTTCATAGCAATGTAAATTGGTGAGCCACTAAAACAGTATGGAAGTTTCTCAAAAAAATTAAAAGTAGAACTACCATATGACCCAGTAATTCTGCTGCTGGGTATTTATCCAAAGAAAATGAAAATGCCAACTAGAAAAGATATATGCACTCCCATGTTCATTGCGGCATTATTTACAATAGCCAAGATATGGAAACAACCTACGTGTCCATCGATGGATAAATGGTTAAAGAAATACATATTCAGCCATAAAATAAAAAGAACAAAATCTTTCATTTCAACAACATGGATGCATCTCAAGGGTATTATGCAAGGTGAGATAAGTCAGAGAAAGAAAAAGAAATTCCATTTGATCACTCTTACATGTAGAATCTAAAAATAACCAAATAAATTAATAAATTACCAAGCTCATAGATACAGAGAACAGATTGGTGGTTCCTAGAGGAGGGGGTGGACATGGGAGAAAGAGGTTTTAAAAATAAGTTTTTTGAGTTTTTTTGTTTTTTTTTTTTAAGTTCAAATAAATTGATGGGGCACTGGGTGGCTCAGTGGATAAAGTATCTCATTCTTGATTTTGGCTAAGGTCATGATCTCAGCATCCTGAGATTCAGCCCTGAGTCAAGCTTTGCGTGGGGGAAGAGGAGGGAATCTCTGCTTGAGATTCTCTTTCTCTTTTCCTCTCTCTTTGCCCTTCCTCCTGCTCACACTCTCTCTCAAGTAAACAAATACATCTTTAAATAAATGAATAAATTGAATATTTCTTAAGAAAATACACATATATACCATTTTATGAATAAAATGGGTGCCTATGTAACCATCACTAAGGGAGGAAAAATTTCCTCATGCCATTTTTTCATAGTCAGTCCCTCCCCTCCCCCTCAACCCTTATCAACCACTTCTTTTCCAGAAGGACATTTAAATGTTAGCAAAGAACATGTAGCATTATACATATGATTTCTGTCATTCAGCATTATGCAGTTGAAACCCATTTATGTTGGGGCACCTGGGTGACTCAAGTGGAGAATCTGTCATGGGCACAGGTCATGATCCTACTGTCTTGGGATCAAGCCCTGCCTGGGCTCCCTGCTCAGCAGGGAGTCTGTCCCTCTTCCCCTGCCCCTCCCCCTGCTCCTGTGTGCTCTCTCTCTCACTCTATCTCAAATAAATAAATAAATAAAATCTTAAAGAAAAAAAAGAAATCCATTTTCGTTGTTTGTGTGTCAACAATACA
Source organism: Spilogale gracilis (assembly GCA_004023965.1). Taxonomy (NCBI): domain Eukaryota; kingdom Metazoa; phylum Chordata; class Mammalia; order Carnivora; family Mephitidae; genus Spilogale; species Spilogale gracilis. The sequence goes on from PITA01009031.1 coordinate 22,057, forward strand.
TTGCTTTCTACTATTGAGTAGGATCCCACTGCATGGGCATACTACAGTTCATTCCCGTTCACCAACTGAAGGACATCTGGATGGGTTCCAGTGCAAGGCAATCATGAATAAAGTTGCTATAACATTCATGTACAGATTTTTGTGTAAACATACATTTTCATTTCCCTCGGGTAAATACATAGGAGTGAGATGATTATGTCATACAGTAAGTGCATGTTTACTTTTATAAGAAATTGCCAAACTGTTTTCCCAAGACACTGCCACTTTGCATTCCCACCAGCAATGAATGAGAATTCCAGTGTTCAGCATCCTTGTCGGTACTTGGTATTGTCAGGTTTCTTTTCCTTTTATCTTAGCCATTTTAATAGTGTATATTGATATCTGATTATGATAGCAGTTTGCATTTTCCTAATGACTAATGATGGTGAACATCTTTCCGTGTGCTTATTTGCCATCTGCATATTTCCTTTGGAGAAATATCTGTTCAAATCCTTCATCTATTTTGCTTTTTTTTTAAATAGGGCTGTTTATTTTCTTATCATTGAATTTTGAGAGTTCTTTGTATTTTCTGAATACAAGTCCTTTTTCAGACATATGATTTACAAATATTTTCTCCTGGTCTATGACTTTTCATTTTATTCTTGTAGCCATCCTTAGGGAAACAAAGGTTTTTAGTTTTGAATAGAAAGAAATCAGAGAGGGACACAAACCATGAGAGACTCTGGACTCCAGGAAACAAACGGAGGGTAGCAGAAGGGAGGAGAGAGAGGGGATGGGGTAACTGGGTGATGAATACTAAGGAGAGCACATGAAGTGATGAGCACTGGGTGTTATACACAGCTAATGAATCATTGAACACTACATCAAAAACTAATGATGTACTATATGCTGGCTAACTGAACATAAAAAAAAGAAGAAATAATGAGGCATATAAACCTTTTCCACTCCAAAGGTTTTTAGTTTTCATGAAGTTCAATTTATCAGTGTTTTATGAATCATGCTGGTATCTAAGAACTCTTAATCCACAAAAAATAAAAATTTTCTTCTGGAAGGTATATAGTTTTATATCTTACATTTAGCTCTATAATGTATTTTCAGTTAATTTTTATATAAAGTGGGAGGTGTGGGTTCCAGCAATTTTTTTTTTGCATGGATATACAATCATTTCATTGCCAATTATTAAAAAAATATATCCTTTCTTAAACTTTACCAGAAACCTACTGACCACACATGTAGGTCTACTTACTTTCATTGTGGACAGAGAACCTACTTTAGTTTTCTTAGTTTTTAAAGATACATTTATTTATTTTAGAGAGGGGGGAGGGATGGAAGAAGGGGAAGAGAGAGCATCCTCAAGCAGACTGCCTGGTGAGTGACACAGGGCTCCATTCCAGGATCCTGACATCATGACCTGAGCCAAAATCAAGGGCTGGCCAGTCAACCAAAGAAGCCATCCAGACACCCCCAGAGAACCTATTTGGTATGCATTGTATTCTTTTAAAACTTTAGGATTCATTTTATGAATCATTCTGTGGTCTTAGTGAATATTCCACATGCACTTGAAAGAATTTCAGCTCTTCTATATCCTTGATTTTCTGTCTACTAGTTCTATTCACTACCAAGAGGATATATCTCTTGGTGCAATAGTTGTGGAGTTGCTGTGATGATTATAATACCCAAACCTTCTTAATCTTCTTGGAGTAAATATTTTGCCACTCCAAATAAAAGGTAAAAGCCTTACGACCACATTGGTTCCTTCACTCTTTCTTTTTTATATTAAAGTCACCATTTGGACTACATTGAAAACCCCATCAATGTCATATTCTTTGCTTTCAACTGTCACATATATTTTAAAGGATTTAAGAAAAGAAAAAGAGTCTATCCTATTTACCTAGACATTTACAATTTCTTTTTTTAAAGATTTTATTTTATTTTTTTTAAAGATTTTATTTATTTATTTGACAGAGAGAAACACAGTGAGAGAGGGAACACAAGCGGAGGGACTGAGAGAAGGAGAAGCAGGCTTCCCGCCGAGCAGGCAGCCCGATGTGGGGCTCGTTCCCGGGTCTCCAGGATCATGACCTGAGCCGAAGGCAGTCACCTAACCAACTGAGCCACCCAGGTGCCCCTAAGATTTTATTTATTTGACAGAGAGAGACACAGCTAGAGAGGGAACACAAGCAGGGGGAGTGAAAGAAGATGACACGGGCCTCCCACTGGACAGGGCACCCTAAAAATGAGTTCTGTATTATATTGATTCTCTGAAGTGTATCAAGATTTAGCTTATGGCCTAAGAAGTAGTCCATTTTAAAAAATGATCTAAATGGTTTGCAATGATGTGGATGGAGCTAGAGTATATTATGCTAAGAGAAATAAGCCAGTCAGAGAAAGACAAATACTGTATGATTTCATTCATACATGGAATTTAAGAAACAAAACAGATGAACATATGGGGTGGGGGAAGAGAGGGAAACAAACCACAAGAGACTCTTAATGACAGCGAACAAACTGAGGGTTGAGGGAGGGAGGTGAGTAAGGGATAGGCTAGTTGGGTATAAGGAGAGTACTTGTTATCTTAGGCACTGGGTATTGTATGTAAGTGACGAATCACTAAATTCTACTCTTGAAACCAATATTGCACTGTATGTTAACTTACTAGAATTTAAGTAAAAAAATCTGAGAAAAAAATAAATACAAGATTACATATACATTTTAAAAAATAAAAATAATCTGGGTGTTCTTGAAAAGAGATATATTCTCCACTTATTAAGTATATATATCCATGCAAAAAAGTACCATATATAAGGTTCTTTAGATTGTTTACTATGGGGACACCTGGGTGGCTCAGTTGGTTAAGCATCCAACTCTGGATCTACTCATTTGAGTAGATCATTTCTCTATCATAGATCATTTCTCTATGATCCCTTCTCTCTGTCTCTCTGCCTCTGTCTCTATCTCTGTTTCTGTCTCTCTCCCTCTACCTTTCTGCTTACGTTTAAACTGACTATAGATATTTTTTTCTCTTTCCATTTTTTCCCTTAACTGGTTTGGAAGATATACACCTTATTTCTATTCCCTTAGTCACTAGATGATAAATGGACACTTAGCTTAACAAAATACAGTCTTTACTCACCTCACATAAATATAAAGCTTTTGAAATGCTTTAACTGCAATTACCTTGCTTCTCCGTATGTGATTGGGACCCTATATTTTATTTTAGCTCCACCTTAATTTTAACTCCATAACTTAAGCATTATTTGTGTTTTATAACATCAATATTAGTTTATATATTCCTATAGGGTTTACCATAATCTTTACTCACTATTTTGTCCTGTATCTCAACCCATTTTGGGGACCACTTTCCTTCTTCTTGAGGTATATCTTTTAGAAATTCAAATCTCTTTTTTTGGGGGGTGGTAAACTCCTTTTTTTTTTTACTGCAAGTTCCTTAATTAATCTTCATTCTTGAAATATAGCTTTTCTGCATATATATTCTAGGTTGCTGGTTATTTTATCTCAGTGCTTGAAAACACTCCCCCGCATCTTCTGGGCTCTACTGTTCAGAAGTCAAGCGTTAGTGTCACTGCCGTTCTTTGTTTATGAAATGCCATTTCTCTTGGGCTACTTTTAACATCTCACTTCTGTAACAGAAATCTGAAAAACCATGACTTTCATGACATTATAGACCATAAACTTTTGAAAGTTGCTCTTCCCACATTCTCTCTCATATCTTTTTGTGACTTTTTGTGACTATATTTTACACATTCTCTATCAGTTAACGTGTCACACTTTTCATATTGCAGAATTCTGTTGCTTCTTTATTTCACTGTTGTTTGATTTCTTTGTGGTTTTCTGTGTTATTTCTTTAGATTTATTTTCTACTCCACCAGTTCTTACTTAAGCTTGAATCGTATGCCCTTTAATCCTTATGCTATGTTTTAAATTTTATTTATTTCTCCGTCTATATGATAAGTTCTACAAGATCAAACAGTTTTGCTTATTTTGTCCACCGCAGTAAACCCAACCACCAGAAAAATGCCTGTTACAAAACAGGGTCTACCCAAACATTTGCCGATAAACTTTGACATGTTATATTCTTAGATACTCAGTTTGCTTTTTTCCCCAATCTATTTGTTCACTTTGGTTGTCTTTTCTTTTGTTTTATTTCTTCCTTTTATTCTGTTAAGCAGTATAAAAAACTCTTTTGGATTCTGTACATAATAATTCCAAATTTAAACATCTTGCAATTCTAGTTCTGTATATTGTTTCTGCTAACCCTCATTCAAAATAGCTTGTTTCCTTATGTACTTTAAGTTTGCTTTAACTTTGCGGGAATTTTTTGAGGCCTGAAATGAAGGAACAGTCCTTCAAGAAGGATTTGTGTTGCTTTTTCCCTGTGCCTGAGGACATCAGAGTCTTACTTTAAACTATAATCCCTAGGCATGCCTGGCTGGCTCAATCCCTGGAGCCACTCTTGATCTCAGGGTTGTAAGTTCAAGCCCCATGCTGAATGTAGAGATTACTTAAAAATAAAATCTTTAAGAAGAAAATAAATAAGCTATAATTCTTAACATACAGTTCTTAGGACCAAAGAGATAATATAAATTCAGCCAAAGTCTATGAAAGATATTCTTTTTTTAAATCTTTTTTATTTTTTATTTTTTTAAATTATTTTATTTTTTTCAGTGTTCCAAGATTCATTGTTTATGCCCCACACCCAGTGCTCCATGCAATACGTGCCCGGTGCCCTCAGTACCCACCACCAGGCTCGCCCATCCCCCCACCTCCTCCCCTCCAACACCCTCAGTTTGTTTCTGAGTACAAAGTTTCTCATGTTTTGTCTCCCTCTCCAATTTACCCCACTTCCCATTTCCTTTCCTTCTCCTACTGTCCTCTATATCATTCCTTATGCTCCATAAGTAAGTGAAACCATGTGATACTGACTTTCTATGCTTGGCTCATTTCACTCAGCATAATCTCCTCCAGTCTGGTCCCTGTTGCTATAAAAGTTGGACATTCGTCCTTTCTGATGGAGGCGTAGTATTCCATTGTATATATGGACCACATCTTCTTTATCCATTCAGCTGTTGAAGGGCACCTTGGCTCTTTCTGCAGTTTGGCAATTGTGGCCACTGCTGCTATGAACATTGGGGTACATATGGTCCTTCTTTTCACTATATCTGTATCTTTGGGGTAAATACCCAGTAGTGCAATTGCAGGATCATAGGGTAGCTCTATTTTTAATTTTTTAAGGAATCTCCACACTGTTTTCCAAAGCGGCTGCACCGACTTGCATTCCCACCAACAGTGTAAGAGGGTTCTCCTTTCTCCACAGCCTCTCCAACACTTGTTGTTTCCTGTCCTGTTAATTTTGGCCATTCTGACTGGTAAAAGGTGGTATCTCAGTGTGATTTTGATTTAAATTTCCCGGATAGCTAGTGATGATGAACATTTTCATGTGTCTGTTAGCCATTTGTATGTCTTCTATGGAGAAGTGCTTCTTCATGTCTCCTGCCCATTTTTTGATGTGATCATCTTTTTGGGGGGGTGTTGAGTTTGAGGAGTTCTTCATAGATCTTGGATATCAGCCCTTTCTCTGTACTGTCATTTGCAAATATCCTCTCCCATTCTGTGGGTTGCCTCTTTATTTTGTTGACTGTTTCCTTTGCTGTGCAGAAGCTTTTTATTTTGATGAAGTCCCAGAAGTTCACTTTCGCTTTTGTTTCCTTTGCCGTTGTCTTGAAAGAAGTTGCTCTGGCCAATGTCAAAGAGGTTACTGCCTATATTTTCCTCTAGGATTTTGATGGATTCCTGCCTCATGTTGAGGTCTTTCATCCATTATGAAAGATATTCTTTTTTTTTTTTAAGATTTTATCCATTTATTTGACAGAGAGAGAAATCACAAGTAGGCAGAGAGGCAGGCAGAGAATAAGGGGGAAGCAGATTCCCCCCTGAGCAGAGAGCCCGACGTGGGACTCGATCCCAGGTCCCTGAGATCATGACCCGAGCCGAAGGCAGAGGCTTAACCCTCAAGCCACCCAGGCGCCTTATGAAAGATATTCTTAAGAGGAGGCATTTCTTTCTTTCACCCCCTTCCAATAATACCACAGCCAACACTTCCGTCAGCTTCTGAAAGGTGAGTTTTCTTTTTCTGGTTCACCCTTTATCCGAGAACATAGCTCTTCCTATGTCCTGGATTTGTATAAGGTGGTTACGATGTAAGGTAGTAAATTTATCCTATATCCCAAAACTTTGCCTCCAGTATCCCTCTGCTCCACAGCTCTAAGCCACCCGCATGCAGTGGATTTAATATATGCAAGGGATTCAGGGTTCACTTGCTGTCTTAGTCTGCTCAGGCTGCCAGGACAAAATAGCAGAGTAGGTTGCTTAAACAATCTGTTTTCCCACAATTGTGGAGGCTGAAAGTCTAAGATCAATATTTTAGTAAATTTGGTTTCTGGCTAAAAAACAACAACAACAACAACAACAACAAAAAAGCAAAAATAAACACAACAAAACAAAAAAACCCCACCTCTTCCCGGATGATAGATGGCCTCATTTTCACTGTGTTTTCAAGTGGACCTTCCTTCAACAACTGTGTGCTAGAGCAGGTAGGGCCTTCTTATAAAGAAGACACTAATCCTATTTTAACCTCATTTAATGCAAAATTACTAATCTTGTAACCTCCCAGTTCCTCAAAGGTCCCATCTTCAAATACAGCCACGCTGGGGGTTAGGGCTTGAACACATCAATCTGAGAGGCAGGAGGTCACAAATATTCAGTCTATAGCATTTATCTCCAGGTTCTCCTCTCCCTCTTTATTCCTAATCTCAGAGGATTTCCAATAGTTTCTTGAAGGGCTCATCCGATTATTTCAAAAGATTTTTTTTTCTTTATTGTTGTTGAGTATTTTTAGATGTCACGTAGCAGACATGAGTTTTAGAATATCTAACTTTTCATATTGCCAGAAAAAGACATCTCTTCTCTATGTATAATCTTGCAGTAGGCAATTCTATCCAATCTTCTATACACACTTCAAGTAACACATCAAATTTATATTTCCAGCCCCGAATTCTCTCCTGAGATTCAGAATCATAGCCAGCTGCTACCTGACATCGTCACTTGGAAGTTTACAGACTAGATTAAATGTAACATACCCCAGTCAGAACTCATAGTCTTTCTCTCACATTTGTTCTTCCCCTCATTTTCCTATCTCAGTAATTATCACAATAACCACTGAATTGCTCAAGCCAAAAATCCTAGACATCAACCCTGATTCCTCATTTTTCCTTTCTTTCCGTAGGCAAGGCAATAACAAGTCCTGTCTTCCCTATTTTAAACACAAGCCCTTAATCTGTCCATTTCCCTCCACCTCCTTTTTTACCCCCTTAGTGCAGGCCAGCATCATGTCTCATCGGGCCACCTCTCTCGCCTCCTAAGCAGGGATCCTGCTTCTATGTTCACGCTCCCAGGAGGCTCCAGAGATCATCTAAAGTGATCCTTACCTCACATCTCATTAACTGAAAATTCTCCACTTGCTCCCCATTACACATACAAGAAAAGTCTTACTATCACTTCACAAAGCTTTAAATGCTCCAACCTCTCGGAGCTGACCATGTACATCTTCCCTGAGCTCCCCACACCATGCACTCCCTGGCTGCCTTTCTGTTTCTCAGCATACTTGGTTCATTCCCACCTCAAGGATTTTCTTGCTGTTCCCTTTGCAGGAATCACTTACCCATGATTTCTGTTTCACTGAAGTCTCAGCTCAAATGTCATCTCCTCGAAAAGACCATCTCTAACTACTGTGAAATATTTCCCTTTTGTTCCTCTGAATACACCATCCACTCATCTCTACTCTATTCTGTTCCCTAGAAGCAGACCTTCATGGAACAAATCAACCAGGATTCCTTGATCTCTCTTTCCACTGTTTTTGGTTTTGTGTGTGTGTGTGTGTTTTTAAGATTTATTTATTTATTTGACAGAGAAAGAGAGAGAGAGAGAGCATAAGCAGGGGAAGCAGCGGGCAGAGGAAGAGGGAGAAGCAGGCTCTGTGCCAAGCAGGGAGCTTGATGTGGGACTTGATCCCAGGACCCTGGAATCATGACCTCAGCCAAAGGCAGACATTTAACCGACTGAGCCACCCAGGCGCCCCTCCATTGGGTTTTGCCAATGGGAAGCAATGACGGAAAACAGTAGGGCAGGAAGAAAGAAAGATCTGGGTGTGTATTTTCCTGGCTCCCCCTATGCTAGGTTGCTGGTTGGTAGTAGCCATGTTCCTCTACCCAAGTGTCTAATTAGCTACTTTTTTTTTTAAGATTTTATTTATTTATTTGACAGAGAGAAACACAGCCAGAGAGAGAACACAAACATGGGGAGTGAGAGAGGGAGAAGCAGGCTTCCTGCTGAGCAGGGAGCCCGATGTGGGGCTCGATCCCGGGTCTCCAGAATCATGACCTGAGCCGAAGGCAGTCGCTTAACCAACTGAGCCACCCAGGCGCCCCACTAGCTACTTTTATAGCTATAACCTCCCATGAGGTTTCACTAATGGCTCATTTCCCTCATCCCTCCAGGCTCAGGTGTAATAGGTCACTTCCTATTTGGGGGCCTGGAATGTTTGAACCTCATTGTTAGTTTCCCTTCATTAATTTTTTTTTTCTATGAGCATGCCATTGCTTCCTGGTGTATCCGTTTTCCAGAGCTGCCACAAGAAAGTACCATGAACCAGGTGGCTTAAACAACAGAAACTTCCTGTCTCACAATTCCGAAGGCTGGATACCCAAGATCAAGTTGTCAGCAGGGTTGGCGCCTTCTGAGAGAGCTGCGAGGAAGAATCTGTTCCAGGCCTGTCCCCTACGTAATGGTGGTCTGCTGGGAACCTCCGGCACTCCTTGACTTGTACGGGCATCATCCTCTTCTCTGCTTTGATCCTCACATGATGTCCTCCCTGTGTGTGTGCCTCTGTGTACAACTTTCTCCTTTTTATAAAGACACTCGCCATACTGGGTAAGGATTGCTCTAATGACCTCATCTTACTGAATTACATCTGCAATGACCTTATTTCTGTCCTGAGGTACAGGGGTTAGGACTTTATATAAATTTTGGAGGGACACAAGCCAACCCAGAACACCTGCTGGAACTCTAATACATATTTCCTATCCACTATCACTCTCTATCACATTTCTCTATTCATTTTTTTTATCATTATGTTACTTATTTTTTTATACACGTGTATATTTACTTTCTGGTTTTCTTTCTCTCATAAATGGCAATATCTAAACTTTGGTCTAGAATCTTCTACCGCTCTGGACTCCAGTTTTTATTGCATATGAACTACAATATTCTCGTGCAACTGTAACATCTGTCACCCATAAAGGAAGTCCAGACTCTCTAACTGGTATCTTAGAAAGCAGCCTGATGAAGAATGAGAACACTTGGTTGTTTCCTGTCCCAGATCTCTGTTTATTCATTGTGTCACATTACGGAACTCTTGTGATCTCTCTGACCCTGAATCTCCCCAAATGAGAATAAAGATGTTTTCTATCCCAAGTATCAGAAGGCTTTTTTAAGGTAACTATGGACCCAAACACGCTTTGTAGAATGACGAGTAAGAAAGAATTGCAAGCAATCGTCTTTATGGTGATTACGGTCACTTAGGGGGACATTATTCAGATCCCAACTTGCTCTTAAGGATGTTAAGAAACACTGAAAGAAAAAGTAGCTGGCTAGTCAAATAAACTCAGGTCAGATCAGGTTAAAACAACTCAGTATTTCTCATAACTTTTAACGGTTCAAAGTATATTTACATTTTCTGTGAGTATCATAAGCATTTTTTCCAACCTACATTAACCATGCAACATTATTCAAACCATCTTACAGGATGAAGGGTACAGAAATAATGAATTAGGGACTTCTGTCTAAGCTAAAGAAGTCAAAGGCACACAAAAAGTTACAGTTGACTTTTAAACCAAAAGTAGAAAAAGAAGAGAATTTTCTAGCTCTCGATGCCAGCAGGTGGCTGGCAGGGCTGTAATTCGCATGAGTCCTCAGCAAAGGAGGATGACGGAGCTTCCACAATTAAATACCTCCTCTTACCATAAATATTGGAGCACTTTTAGACCCTGCTCTTATCCTCCTGGCATATAGTTAAAATTATGCCCATTCACATTTTTCCTCATCACAATATCTATCAGAAAATGGGGGGAAGCTTCCAGAATGTGACTCCCTCGTGATCCTCCGGCCTGTGTGCATCTGTGTGTCCACAGGGCAGGCACCAGCCCATGTACATCGTACACGTTCCTCTTACTGTGGCTAAGAAATCAAGATTAGTAGAATACTAAATGCCATTTGCTGCTCCTAAGGATGTTTTATCTAAGCTGTGGGTTTAGAGTTCCTCTTTCTGCTCACTAACAACTAGGGAACTAAAATAAAGCTACCAAGTTTATGAGCTGGTAGAACTACAGAATGTTACAGTCAAGCCTCTTCCTAATAAAGGAAATCAAGGCACAGGATGATGAAGTGAATTATTTCAGATTGCAGGAGGTCTTTGTATTATCACAGAGGTGACCATCCAGGCAGGCGAACATCTTAGAGACCAGCTAATTCTTCCTTCGAAGGGTCAGGGGACAACTATCGAAAGAGACAGCAAAACAACCCTTAGAAAAACACTAGGGTTTGTCCACATCCTTAGACCTTAAACACCACCTGGGGACTCAGCCTATACCAGCCGGGTACAGTCCATCCAGTCCCACCACTCATCCTTGCTACTTATCCTTCATTTACCCTTCTCACAACCTTTTATCCACATACTACTCCAGGAGTCTCTCCCCTGATCTTCCTTCCATCAAAGATATAGCACTTTCCAAATGAAAAGTTCTTACCTAGCAAAGGAAACCATCAAGAAAGCAAAAAGGCAACATACTGAATAGGAGAAGAGATTTGCAAATTATATATCTGATAAAAGGTTAATATCTGAAATATATAAGGAACTTACACAACTCAATACCAAAAGACCAAAAATCCAATTAAAACATGGGCAGAGGTTCTGAATAGACATTTTTCCAAAGAAGACATCCAGATGGCCAGCAGACACATGAAAAGATGCTCAACATCACCCATTATCAGGAAATCCAAATCAAAACCACAACGAGATTATCACCTCATACCAGTATGAATGACTAGTACCAAAAAGACAAGAAAAAATGAGTGTTGTTGAGGATATGGAGAAAAGGGAATTCCTGTGCACTGTTGGCAGGAATATAAATTAGTGCAACCACTACAGAAAACAGTATGGAGGTTCCTCAGAAAGTTAAAAACAGGAGTACCATATGATCCACTAACTGCATTGCTGAGTATTTACCCAAAGAAAATGAAAACACAAATTTGAAAAAGATATACACACCCTTATGTTTACTGAGGCATTATTTACAATAGCCAAGCTATAAAAGCAACCAAAGTGTCCATCAAAAGATGAAGGGATAAAGATGTGATACATACACACACTGCACACTACAATGGAATATTACTCAGCCCTAAAAAACAAGATGTTGCCATTTGTGACCATATGGATGAACCTAGAGGGCATTATGCTAAGAGATGTAAGTCAGACAGAGTGAGACAAATACCATATGATTTCACTTATATGTGGAATCCAAAAAGGGAAACAAATGAACAAAGAAACAAAAACCAAACAGACTCTTAAATATAGAGAATAAACTAGTAGCTGACAGAGGGGAGGTAGGCGGGAGAATGGGTAAAGAATGGGAAGGTGATTAAGGACAAACTTCGGGCGCCTGGGTAGCTCAGTGGGTTAAAGCCTCTGCCTTCGGCTCAGGTCATGATCTCAGGGTCCTAGGATCAAGGCCAGCATCGGGCTCTCTGCTCAGCAGGGAGTCTGCTTCCTCCTCTCTCCGCCTACTTGTGATCTCTCTGTGAAACAAATAAATATCTTTAAAAAAAAAAAAAAAAAGAAGGACAATCTTCCAGTTACAAAATAAATAAGTCACAGAGATGTAAAGTATAACATAGGGGACACAGTTAATAACACTGCAATCATTGTGGATGGGACAGATGGCAGCCACACTGATTGTGGTGAGCACTGAGTAATGCTTAGAACGGTCAAATTACTACCTTGTGCACCTGAAACTAATACTGCATGTTGAGTATACTTTAATAATTAAAAAAATTGAAAAAATAAAATAAAAATCAAAGATGCCTCATTACTTGGCAAACATTCATCAAGCACCGATTAGGTGCCACACATCCTGCTAGAAACTGGACATCCCAAGATATTATTTTTTCACTCAAGGAGTTACAGCATCGTGAAAGAGACTTTAAAGAGATAATTGTTTAATAGGGTGTTAAGTGCTAAATAATGACCTTTGTAATTGAAATCAGCATATCTGGAATATAATAGAAATGAATAAATATCTGTTGAATAATTATTGTCACTCCCTCACTTAAAACAATACAGTAAATTCCTAATTTACAGAGAGGTGCTTGCAAACATTCCCACTGATCTGTCCCTACTGAGAAGGGGAAAGAAACCACATAAATCCCTGAAGGTATGATTCAGTGAAATGCACAAACATAAGATGTACAGCTTGATAACATTTTACATTTGCATAAATACATGTCCACTACTGAGATCAAATAGAACATTTTCATTTCACCCAGAAATGTGTTCTCATGCTCCTTCTCAGGTCAACCCTCCTCTCAGAGTAACCACTATTCTATCTTCAATCACTATACATTCATGTTGTCTATTCTTGAACTTCATATAGTCAATGCAATCACATATATGTACTGTGATTTACTGGAGTATCGTTATTTTATATCCACTCACCTTTCTTTTTTTTTTTTTAAGATTTATGTATTTATTTTAGAGAGAGAGCAGTGGGGAGGGGTAGAGGGAGACAGAGAGAGAGAATCTCAAACAGACTTCTCGTGTGTAAGTGTGGACCCTGATGCCGGGCTCAATCTTACAACTCCAAGATCATGACCTCAGCCAAAACCAAGAGTCAGAGGCTTAACCAAATGAACCACCTAGGCACCCTGGCCAGTCATCTTTCCTGAAACATCGTGAATAGAAATTTGCATCCCAAGCTCCAAGACACCCCGTGGCCACTCTCAGGGCCACACTTTTCATACTGATTTCTTTGTTTGCACCAAAACCTATTTACTATAGATATCAATTAGAAAGAATCTCAAAAACAAATTTTCATTAAAGGAAAGAAGATATAGATCACAAAAATCAAGGAAAATGTCCTCATGATTTATAACTAAGAGGTTATATCTGTATAAACATATGTTTGAGGATTGACTAATAGGATGATTCCATACTGAGTCAAGAAATTAATTGCCCAATAGTGGACCATCAAAGCCAAAGACAAATTATCGTAAAGATATGTGAGCAACAGGAAAATATCCAGAAGGACTGGAAGAAAAAGTAGCATTAACTGAGAGCTGATTATAGTCTAGGTAAAATGCTAGCTAAGCACTCGGGATTTAAAAATGAATATGCCACACTACTGCTCTAAATTGGTATTACTTTTTTTTTAAAGATTTTATTTCTTTATTTGACAGGGAGAATAAGAGAGAGAGCATAAGCAGGGGGAGCAGCAGAAGGAAAGAGAGAAGCAGGATCTGGGCTGAGCAGGGAGCCCAACATGGGGCTCAATCCTAGAACCCTGGGATCGTGACCTGAGCCGAAGGCAGACGCTTAACTGACTGAGCCACCCAGGTGCTCCTGATATTACATTTTTTAAAAAATTTATGTCTTTGTCCCAGTAACTCCACTTCTGCAAATTTATCCTAAAGATATATTCAAATGTGAGCAAAAATACAATGAGAAATACCCAAATATGCGGGAACTATTAAATTAATTTATGAGTAAATAGGGTTGAGTAACACAGAACCTTTAAAAATATACTCTTAAGATATATTTAGTGAAAAAATAAACATTCAAAATATGAAGTTAAGTTTTCTTCTTTAAAGCAGGCTACAAGTCCACAGCTATGATGTGATACAAATGATGCGTGTGTATATCTGTGTGAGTACGTGTGCTGATGGGGTGTACGTATTAATACACTCACTCATTTATAATTCCCCACACTGTAACTAAAAGTGCATTATTTCAGAATAACCTTTGCCAATAATAATCTACTTTTTCATCTTTGCCAACTGGATATGCCAAGATATAATGTTATTTTAATTTAGATTTTTAGATAGTAATACATATTTTGCAAATCTTTGATTTGGAATGAATGAGGATTATGACAGTAAAAGTACTAACATTCTGCTGTTGCCAGGAAAACTGATGGTTACTTTCAGGGGCAATTTGAAAGTATCTAGTAAAATGTCACCTGAAGATGCCCTGTGACAAGAAAGGCCACTTTTCAGATTCTGTCTTAAGAGAAACAACTTTCATACATATCCAAGGACATACATATATACACTGCAACACTACTGTCAGAAAAAAAAAAAAAAAGCCTGTGTCCTTATCAACCAGAGAAGGGGTAGATTAGGGTTTATCACATATCAAAAATATTATATAGCAATGAAAAATAATGAAGCAATTTTATTTATTTATTTATTTATTTATTTATTTATTTATTTATTTATTTAGATTTTATTTATTTATTTGACAGAGAGAGATCACAAGTAGGCAGAGAGGCAGGCAGAGAGAGAGGAGGAAGCAGGCTGCCCGCTAAGCAGAGAGCCTGATGTAGGCCTCGATCCCAGGACCCCGAGATCATGACCTGAGCCGAAGACTCATGACCAGAGGCTTTAACCAACTGAGCCACCCAGGAGCCCAATGAAGCAATTTTAAAGACCAACAGAGACAGATTTGCAACATATTTTTAAGTAAAATGCAAGGAGAAAAATAATATACAGAGTATGAGCCTGTTTTTGTAAAAATAAATCAAAAAGCAACATTACACATATTCCCAAATTACAAGTATATTATGAAGATCCACAAAATAAAAAGGATAGTCAAAAGAAGATGTACTATATATACACACATACACATACAAAGGAATGTTACTCAGCCATAAAAAAGAATGAAATCTTGCCATCTGCAATGATATGGATGAAGTCAGAAAGTACTATGCTAAGCAAAACAGGTCAGGCAGAGAAAGACAAATGCCACGATTTCACGTATATGTGGAATTTGAGAACAAAATAAATGAACAAAGGGGGAAAGAGAGAGGCAAACCAAGAAAACAAACTCTTAACTACAGAGAACAAATGGATGGTTACCACATGGGAGGTGGGGCCGGGGGGATGGGTGAAACAGGTGATTTCACCAGGACAGCACTTGTGATGAGCACCAGATGTATGGAAGTTTTAAATCACTATATTGTACACCTGAAACTACTAAAACACTGTATGCTAACTACCTGGAACTTAAATAGAAACTTAAAAAAAAAAAGAAGAGAAAAAGGAAGAGAGGTATCCGACATTGTGATGAAGTGGTTACATTTGAGGAAGACACTGGGTTTGGTGAGAACATGGTTTTTTTGTTGTTTTTTTTTGGGGGGGGGTTAGTGGGAACATGGTTAAAGGAGATTTTAATTTTCTCCGTGTTTTGTTTCAAGAAGAATGCATTAATTTGGAACTATATATTCATTTAGAAATAAACATTATTGGGGCACCTGGGTGGCTCAGTTGGTTAAAGCAACTGCCTTTGGCTCAGGTCATGATCCCGGAGACCGGGGATCAAGCCCCGCATCAGGCTCCCTGCTCGGCGGAAAGCCTGCTTCTCCCTCTCTCCCTCCCCCTGCTTCTGTTCCCTCTCTAGCTGTATTTCTATCAAATAAATAAATAAAATCTTAATAAAAAAAGAAAAACATTATTTTTAAAAATCAAATTGCTTCCTGAATACACCAAGTTCTGCTATAAAGATTATAGGTATTTTTTAAAATCAAAACCAACTAATTTACCCAATGAAGAGATATATGCCCACATGGCTAGGTATATCTAAACTCACTATATGTAGTATAGTAAACATAGAAATCTTTAGCCAAATTTACAGTTAATGAGTTTAAGTGTTGATTTAGTCTCATTAATTTCATGAGTAAAGGAGCTTGAGTTTCATATACATCAGAGTGCACAAGGGAAAAATTTCTGTCTGTTTACTTGGGCAATTTTTACTGTTTAAACTGTTCGGAATCTAGTGGATTAGGAACTTGCCTTGTTAGTTTCAGTTACAACGGATTTCACTACATCAGAAATTTTACTAGTTCTTAACCTTTAAAGCAATTCAGACCCAGGAAAACTCCCAAAAACTTTCAAGAAGTCAGGTAGGTACATCATAAATAACTAAATTTTGGCCAATCTATTTTCCCCCTAATTTTAATAAGTATTAAATACTGTTATCTATCATATAATGCTTTATTAAATGTGATTATTTGCAACAAAAGCATTAGTTTATGAGAAAGCATACATAAATATTTTCCTTTAAGCTAACAGTTAAAAGAATTTTTAACAGGATATTATTCTAGAAACATTATCTAATTTCATTTCTTTTGTATTAAATAATTATACTTGAGGAAAGAAAGTAAAGAAGGGACTAGTATTTGGTAATAAAAAGAGAGCTAAACTTAAAATACTCTAGAGCTAGGAGAACTTTTATGGTGAATTTTTTATAAAGAAGGTAATTTTTTTTCTCTTTCACAAAAACTAAATTTATTTATACTTTCTTAATGAAGGAAAAGCAGCTTATTTCCTTCTTATAATACCCAACATAAATGTGTAACTTTATTACTTCCTCCCCAGGAAATATTTAATGGTGGGATGTTTCTTTCTTTCCACTTTCTTTTTTTGGCTAGAAATAGAAGAATGAGAAGGACTGTCTTCAGTGGTGTTTTTATCTTACTTTGCCTCTTGAGTGGTAAGTCACTGAGAAAATGTAACTCAAAAAGGGAAAATTATCTAAGAGACTGCAGAATTACAGAATCAGTGGAGGAGGACCTTAAATAAGGTAATCAAAGGGCTTATAGCAAGGCCTAAGGAAGCACTTTTAAACAAGTAGTACAAGCTAACATTTATTGAGCATACACTATACGCCAGGAACTGGTCTAAACATTACATTTGTATTAATTCACTGAACCATCATGAGTTAAATTCTGTTATCTCCCATTTTATAGATGAGAAAACTGAGCTTCTAGGTAATGGTCCACTTGTTGCTATAGTTATCACAAAGCTGGAGCTAACCAAATGAGTCTGGAAGCTCTTATAAATATGGCAAAGAGGGGCACTGGGGTGGCTCAGCTGGTTAAGCGTCTAACTCTTGATTTTGACTCAGGTCATGATCTCAGAGCTATAAGGCTGAGCCCCATGTAAGGTTCCCAGCTCAGCAGCGCAGGGTCTGCTTGTCCCTCTCCCTCTGCTCCTCCCAATCTCTCTCTTGTGCTCTCTCCCTCTCTCAAATACAATCTTAAAAAAATATGTGGCAAAGAAAACAAATTAATTAAACCAAATAAGCATAAAACAGGCCTTCTAGAACTCTCCCTGTTAAATGTGCTCTTCTCCACCATCTCCAGCATTCCTTCATTTATAGAAGAACCGTAAAGGAGATAATAAGGCACTTTCAATTCCTTTTATAGGATTCCTACAGCCCATCATACTAAGTAGGTATGCATGAAGGTAATACCCCCAAACAGACATGTTCAAGCACCATTATGGGAACTCTCCCTCTCAGTGAAGTGGTAAGATGATAATGAAGACAGTTACTCTATGCTGAACCCAGGATTCTCTTGTTAGAGTCACAGCATTTAATGAACAAATGAGTCACCTGGGAATCTTGCTAAAATGCAGAATCTGATTCAACAGGTTGGTGTGGGGCCCGAGTTTGCATTTCCAACAAGCTTCCAAGTGTTGGAAGATATGTTGGTCTGGACACCACATTTCAATAGGAAGAATCTAGAATGCATCCCAGAGATAAATAAAAGTCTGCTAGTAGCAAAGACTGGGGTCACTAACTGAAATGCCTCAGGCATCTGGTCAGCTCATATCACAGGGAAAGAGGAGGGACAGTTGGTACCCAGTTACTCACGTTTGCTGCCATGGAGAAAGGAGAGCCCACAATGACCAAACCTTCTGATTCTTCAAGAGAAACCAGAAATCAGGTTTGTAGGAAAACTCTCTCCATTTTTGATCCTCAGAACTAATTTTTGCAAGTTCTGTGTAAGTTAAACAAAACCAGTCTGGCCCCTGGCCCACCAGTTTGTGGCCGTTGCCTCCCGGTACCCTCATCATGAAGCGCACGACCGAGAGGGCAGTGGGAACACGCAGCAGAGCTTAGGTCTCTACTGCACGGCACATCTTTCTACCAGCCTCTCGGAAAAACTGTGCAGAGGAGCATACGAAGGGGTGGAAAATCACAATAAGAGCATCTTTGGTGTCTTGAGTATCATGAAAAAATGATTCAGGGAGGGTACTGCATGAATTTGGCATGAGGGTAAATAAAAGCAAATTCAGCATAAAGAGAAACCTTGAAGCAAGGACTTCCCAGGAAGTATGGAGTGGTTATTTATTTATTTATTTATTTATTTTTAAGATTTTATTTATTTATTTGACAGAGAGTGAGAAAGAGAGAGTGAGAGAGGGAACACAAGCAGGGGGAGTGGGAGAGGGAGAATCAGATTCCCTGCCAAGCAGGGAGCCTGATGTGGGGCTCGATCCCAGGACTCTGGGATCATGACCTGAGCAGAAGGCAGACGCTTAATGACTGAGCCACCCAGGCGCCCCAAGGAGTAGCTATTTAAAAAGCTCACCACCTGGGGTGCCTGGGTGGCTCAGCAGGTTAAGTGACTGACTCTTGGTTTCAGCTTGGGTCATGATCCCAGGGTCCCAGGATTAAGTCCCACATCATGTTTCACTCTCATCACAGAGTCTGCTTGATATTCTCTCTCTCTCTCCATCTCCTTCTGCCCCTCATACTTGTGCTATTTCTCTCTCTCAAATAAATAAATCTTTTAAAAAATAAAATAAAAATAAAGAGCTCACCATCATCATGATTTTATAATATATGTTTAAATAACTAGATATGATTTAGAATATACCTTTAAATAATTATATATAAAAATTTTATTGGATGTTTCCTGTTAATAAATAAAGTCCTAGAATAGCATAGTTCATAATTAATCATGTAAGGAGATACATTTTACATATAGCCTAGAGCTTTAAATTTAGTTGTCAAATTGGAACATATCGTGTTATATTGATGTTAATAAAACCAACAATAAATTTTCAGGTAAAAAGACACTAGAAGAAAGGAAATGGGATCAGAGAACACAGTTATGAATACTCAGGCAGATGAACAGAAATAGTCAGCAAAGCAGCCTAAAAATTAAGGTATCATCTTCAGCCATAGAGAATGTCAGAGCCACGGTTTTAGGAAGAAGGTTATGGATACTGGGTGTGGGATCAGGAGGAGGAAGGATCAACCGAGAGGGAGGGCAAGAAGCTAGAGCAGATCTCCCCCAGGAAAACAGTCCGCAGGCCTCAGGGAAGGCAGACAAGGAGCTGGCATCCTATGAGCTCTCTCCACCTCTACTCCACCATGCAGTAGATCTCTAAGGCAAGTGGTGAGATCAAGAAGTCGTAAGTGCAGGAGGAAAACTATCTCAGGCATGTGTTCAAGAACGAAGCAGCCCCAGTACTCTGGGCAGGCAATGGACCCAGAATCTAGTAGGAATCGAACCATCCAGAAAGAAGAGGGCAGGGTCAGGGATATGAAAAGGGTAGGCAGCTCTAGGAACACGGTGTGCTTGCTTAGAAAAAGGGCTTTATATTGCAACAGAACTTTTCAAACTATCTCTCCCACTTGCTTAAGCTACTTAAAATCTTGAGGCTTTGTTTTCTTTTTATGTGAAATATGAACAATTATAATACCTGCCTGGAAGCCTTCTTGTGAGAAATGACTGAGCTACTGCATGTACACTGCCGAGCAGAGTCTCTGGCATAGGCTTAGTTCTTAAAAACAAGTAACTGTTGATGGGTTGTTGATTATGGATTGGAAGGCTGTCACACTCAAGAGAGAGAACCAACACGGAATTTATAAAGTGTCTTGAGAGGAGGTTGAATTTGCAGAGAATAGTCAACAGAGGTTAATTAGCCTCATCAGCCAGACTGTTTTCTCTTAGATGTGGTATTTTCTGACCCAGAATATGGCACAGGAGATGGAAAACACAACGTATAAAATGTCTTGTAAACTCTTGTTTCGGGTTATCGATGAATAGGAGTGACACAGCAAAGGTCTTCCTATGTTAAAAAAAATGGGAACTGTGAACAATGAGACATATTTGGACTAAGTTTCAGAAGACTCTTTGAACAATCTGAGGTGTTTTTAATGGGGATGAGTCACTAGCCAAGGCTCTCTGCAGAGGTTAGTATAAATGAGATTTCTGAATTCAGTGGAACTAGTGGTTCTCACACACTGGTCCAGATCACATGCCCTCAGCTGTTTCTGCAGATCTAAAATACACATTTTGGAGCCCTACCTCCTACAGATTCTAACTCAGGTCTCTAGGGGCTTTGGGAATCTGAGTTTATTTTAACCGCTTATATAAATGGGATGTACAAATTTGGCTTCTAGATAATGGCTTCCAATCCTACTTCTGTTGACTAAGTTCAAGAATCTCTGGGCTACTTCTATGTAACCAAAATGAATAACATTATAAGCCACTGAATTTGAGTGCTGAAAATAATAATAATCAGGCAATAAATATTCACAGAGAACCTATGATATATAATGTACTGCCTTAGACATTGAAGTGAAAGCCTAGCAGTGATGGCTGAAATTAAATTTTCTTCCTCAATAACTGCTTTGATTTAATTAGCCACTGAGGAACTCAGTAAATTTTTATCAACTACTGGCCTCATATCTAATTAGGGTCTGTTCTGGGGGCTTCCAGTTCATGAATGTAGCGTATGCTTTGACATTTCCCCCATTTTCAAAATAAAAATAATTTTGATTTATATGTTTTTAGAATTAATTCTTAAAATACTGCTTACCTTTTTAAGTTGAAAATCACTATTGCCACAATTTTTTTTTTCTCTCTCTCTCTCTTACTGGTCTCACTTCTATTTTCCCTTTATTTCTTTTTTCTCCTTTCTTTGGAGATGTTGGAGGCATGACCTGTAGATTATGCAACCTCTCATTGCCCTTTCATGGATGTCTTTTGGATTTTGGAATCTGTGAAACAAATCCTGGTCAGTACTGTATGAGAGAGAGTCATATAGCAGGTAAGTCTTGACAGTTACAAAAAAAGTTATTGAAAATGAGTATAGGAAAAACCCTTACATAAAAGCAAACATTCACTGAACATTTACTGTCTGCCAAATGTTCTATTAAGGGCTTTACTGGGTTACATTATACCAACAAAACAATGATATGAGCTGAATCTTGTCACTATCCCCATTTTATTTGTTTAAGATTTTATTTATTTATTTGAGAGAGAGAAAGAGAGAGAGAGAGAGAGAGAGAGAGAGAGAGAGCATAAGGGGCAGGAGCAGAGGGAGAGGGACAACCAGACTCCTTGCTACTGAGCACGGAGCCCAACATGGGGCTCGATCTCACAACCCTGAGATGATGACCTGAGCCAAACCCAGGAGTCAGATGCTCAGTTGAGCCATTAGGTGCCCCAAGGATCTTGTCACTGTCTCCATTTTAAAGATGAGAAATCTGAGGCATAGGAAGATTCAGAAATGTGCATGATATTCCACAGGCGGTAAGCACTAAAACCACTACTCAAACACACATGCTTGATGCCCGAGCGCGGGCTCCTGGTCAATGTCCAAAAGGCCCCACTGGCACCATGCCCAGGAAGCCAGCCTCATCTGCACGGGTTCAAGAGCAAATGCAAACATCTGAATGGTGAAAACGTTAGAAGAATATACTGAAGAAGATATCTGAAGTTTGAAAGAGAGGAGGCCTCCTGAACATCCAAAAGACACAGGTTAGGGGCACCTGGGTGGCTCACTCGTTGAGCATCTGCCTTCGGCTCAGGTCATGATGCCGGAGACCCGGGATCAAGCTCCGTGTTGGCTCCCTGCTCGGCGGGAAGCCTGCTTCTCCCTCTCTCACTCCCGCTGCTTGTGTTCTTTCTCTCGCTGTGGTCTCTCTCTGTCAAATAAATAAATAAAATCTTTTTTTTTTTTAAGATTTTATTTATTTGACAGAGAGAAACAAGCCAGAGAGGGAACACAAGCAGGGGGAGTGAGAGAGGGAGAAGCAGGCTTCCCGCAGAGCAGGAAGCCCAATGTGGGACTCGATCCCGGGTCTCCGGGATCATGACCTGAGCTGAAGGCAGTCGTTTAACCAACTGAGCCACCCAGGCGCCCCAAATAAATAAAATCTTAAGGAAAAAAGAAGACACAGGTTGTAAAGGAAATGAAAAATTTGAATACTTTGATATTTTAAAATTTATAAAATAAATGACAACATCAAAATTTTAAAGATAAAGAATAAACTAGAATGAAAGTACTTGAAATACAAATAACAGAAGAAAATATATACAGTACCTATTCAGAGTATTTTTTAAAAGACCCAACAATCGGGGGCGGGGGGGGGGGGAGGCCAAAAGGTTTGTTAAAGAAAATGTAGGGACAATTTTCAGAAGAAGAAATATAAACATAACCTAAAAACATAAAAAAACTGCTCAACCCATCAGTAAATATCAAAGAAAGCAAAATTACAGAAATACCTATTTTTTGATCCATCAGATGATCAAAATTAGAAAAGCTTTATAATATCATGGGTTAGTGGCAGTATGGGGAAACGAGAACTCTCATATATTTCCAGTGAAAATTTAGATTAGTTTAGCATTTCTTTTAAAGATTTATTTCTTTATTTGAGAGAGAGCATGCACACACCAGCAAGGAAAGGGACAGCAGGAGGGGAGAGAAGAGAGTCCTCAAGCAGACTCTCCGCTGAGTACAGAGCCTGACTCGGGGCTCTATCTTATGACCCTGAGATCACAACTTGAGTTGAAACCAAGAGTCAGAACCTCTGAGCCATCCTGGTGGCCCTGGTTCAGCACTTCTTTTTAGACAATTTGGGAATTTCCATTGAACTTTAAATGAATGCAGCCTCCTATAGAGCAATTCTATCTCTCGATATCTACTGCACAGAAATGTTTTACACGTGACACAAAAAGGTATGCGCTCAAGGTTATCCCTGGAGTATTATATTTAATAATAAAGTAATGGAAATGACTGAAATGATCATCTACAGGAGAGTATTATTTAAACTATGATGTATATTCAGGCCATGGAATGCTACGTGATGCTTAGAATGAACTAGATCCCTTTGTTAACATGGGAAAAATCTCAAAAACATTGCTGGGCAGAAAAGCCTGTTGCCAAACAGTAGGTACAGTGTCCTGGTTAGGAAGCAAAACCTCCATGAAGCAAAACTCGGAATTCCTCTATGGAACTGGAAGGAGAGAACAAAAGTCAGAGAAGCTCAAAGTTAGCAGGGAGAGAAGAGAACTCGGGAATCCCATGGCTTTGATATTAAGAAGGTTATTTGAGCTTGTTCAGCCTGAGTAGCCTAAGTCCTCTCTCTAAGCCCTTGGGCTCCCTCCCACCTTGGCCACTCAGAACCCCTTCCTTGTGTACAGGGAAAACGGCCAAGGCCCCCTGGATCCCTGAGATGCTGGCTCACAGTGACTGTTCTTCTCTTCCTAAACATGGACAGATTGTTATCAAGGCCGTTTAACTTGAAGACAAGTATAAAGGCCGTCTGCACAGAAGGAAGAGTCTGGGAGCTGACGTGTCAGAATACTGACCATAGTTCTTGGTGCATCAAGGACCGGGTTTGACTAGTGTTGTGGGTGGAGCCATTTCCTAACTTGGAAATTTTGTTGTGAAACAAAAAGAAATGGAACTTAACATTTTTGATGGCTTTAGGAATAGGGCTTCTCATCTTGGACACTACTGACACCTTGGCAGGGTAATTCTTTGCTATGCAGCGCTGTTTTATGGATTGTAGGGGGTTTAACACATCGCTGGCCTCTACCCACTACCCGCCGGTAATATCTTCCAAGTTGGAACAATAAAAATGGTTCCAGGCATTATCTAATGTCCTGGCGGCAGGAGGCAAAACTGCCCCCAGCTGAGGGACTACTGTTCTCCCACATTTGCAACCATCCTATGTTTTGTTGCCTTTGGGTAACTGCTCCTCTGTGTTCTCCCTCCAGGCCAGTGAATCTGGGGGCACTAGGATTACAGGACAATACTGTCGCTTATTTTACACTTGTGTGTATTTTTCACATTTTCTGCAATTAAGCACGCATTCCTTCTGTAATCAGGGTGAAAATTAAGTGAGGTCAAGGACACGCATCCATTTCTGAGAAGCACTTACACATCTAAACGATTCCTTCCGTGGATTCGGCCCTTTGAGTAACTCATGACCTGGGTTAAGCTGGGGACTGAGAATGGAACTTTCCAACAGCTAGTGCTTCGGAAAGTCCCACACAGTCAGTGGCACTTGTAGGGCTCCATCCATTGAGTCTGAAAGCTGTTTTGTTTTGAAATTTCCAACCTTTTGTATTTCAGTGTGCCCACCCACAATACAGCTAGATGGGAGTTCTTAAAGGCAAAATGTGTCTTGATAAACTGAGAATTTTTGCTTTGTCTTTTTTTTTCTTTAACCCGTTACTGACTTGAAGCATCTGAAGCCATGTAGGCTGGACCTCACACCTTAGTTGTTCTTTATTGCTTTTGGTTTTGTTTTTTTGGGTTTTTTTTGGACTAAGCTCTACACCTGGCATGGGGCTTGAATGCACGACCCCCAGAGAGAGTGACATGCTCTGCTGAGCCCACCCCTACCTCTTGTGTTTCCTTCAGCTGGAATCCAGTGGCATTCCATTTTGGGCTGCACAGAGAGCACTGATGAGTGCTTCAGGAAGAAGACAAAGTCTACTGGAGTACACTTGACTTCCTGTTGCCGTCATCCCCTGTGCAATTTATGAACCAGTGGCCCATTTCCAAGTCGCGTGACAGATAGACCAATCTCCATGTCTGACCTGGTCACAAGACAACAGGCGACCACCTGTGAGCACCTCAGACCTTTGCAGGTCGCGTGAGTTGGTTTTCTGGTACTGGTTTTCAAGGTACCCCCACCAAACTCCTCCCAGAAACTTCCTTTCCAACGCCATGTTTCTCCTCTCCTCTTCCTGCTTAATTTCCCTTCTGGTGATGTCAAAACACCGAGAAGCAAAAATGTAATTCCTTGAGTCAAATTATGCACATTGTTTCAAGTTTACTAGTTTTTGTGTGTGTGAGCGTGTGTGTTTTTAAGATTTCCGCATTCCAAAATACAGTTACCAATGAAATGTATCACAAGATGCCAGGAGACCTGAATGTGTTCATTTGGCTCCCAAAGCAAACTGCCTGGCTCTTTGGGGGGTAACTTATGGCATAGGAGAAAGTTCTTTTAACCACAGCGAAAATAAGCCACAACTAAGCAAACCTGTGAGAACTATGAACCCAAATGGCAAAAGCCTGTCAGGCGAGAGTGAGGGCTGGCACGCCTATCTCCCATCTACATTAGGATTGGTCCAAATCCTGTACTTCCATACCCTAACCACATCTGAGTGCTTTGGCTCATCTAACTGTGGCAGATGAAGCAATTTCCTTTAAGCAGGGGAACAAGTTCACCTCCAAAAGGAATTTTAGATGGTTCTGAGTATACTTGGACTGATGTTCAATTATTCTCATTCAGTGCCCTACTTACCCAACGGCCAGATTATTGTGTTTCGGATTTTAAAATTGTTATTCTCTGTGTTCTCAGGAGTTTGAGAAATCTAAATAGTAAATAATAAATCTCAACAAAAATCTTCTTTTATTATCTTTTTCTCAGAACCTAAAACAACATCTCACATACAGCGGACCCTCAATGTTTTTCTATAAATTTTGAAGAAAAACAAGTGTTCTTAAAGAAAAGGGGGGGAGGAAACAAAACATTTCCTTCCACATTCATTTCAGCTATATATCTTAGACTGTATTTATGAACTTACTGAGGAGAAAGTTTCTTTATCCTACGATTTAAATCCATTTGCCATTATTCATTCTGTCACTTTATGCATTAGCCGCATTGTTAAACAGACCAATTAACTTCACAGAGATACTTCTAATTTTCTTGTTTTTTTTTTTTTTTTTTTTTTTTTTTTTTTTTAAAGATGTTTTTTTTAAACATACATTATTTACCCACTATCACGGGGAAACATGACAGCGGATCAGACAGTGACTAAGTCCATAGGTTTTCCAAACTTAATTTGAAGCCAGTGATGTAGTGAGCGGAGAACAAGGAAGCAGGTGCTACGCCTGACCTTGGCAAGTCACTTTCATGACCTGGGGACTGCACCTCATTCTCTTCACACAGAAAACGAAGAGGACTGGTCACGTAATCTCTCATATCCCTTCAAATCCTAATATTTTATGGCTTGACACTAACACCTTTTCGGTGTTGTTAGATTAAAAATAAGAACTGCTGAGGCGCCTGGGTGGCCTAGTCACTAAGTGTCTGCCTTTGCCTCAGGTCATGGTCCCGGAGACCCGGGATCGAGCCCCGCATCGGGTTCCTTGCTCAGCGGGAAGCCTGCTTCTCCGTCTCTCCTCCCGCTACTTGTGTCCCTCCTCTGGCTGTGTTTCTCTTTGTCAGATAAATAAAATCAAAAAGAAAAGAAAAGAAGGAAAGGAAAAGGAAAGAAAAGAAAAAAAAAGAAAAGAAAAGAAACGAGAAGAAAAGAAAAAAGAAAAAGAAAGAAAGAAAAGAAAGAAAAATAGATAAAAATAAGAATTGCTGCTGAATACCAGAAGACAAACCTGGCCATATGGTCAATGCTCTCCCGGCTCTGTGTAATTCAGGAAAATTGAAGGAGAAACCCAAGTCATGACAGACAGTGATCATCACTGAAGCAGGTCACGACCTGCATGACCCAAAAGTCACGGAACAAAAGCAGTGTTCACATCCTTGATGAGGTTTGCTGAATAATGCCTCCCCTGCCCCCACAAGATGTCCACATTCTAATTCCCTGGAAGCTGTGAATATGTTGCTTTACATGGCAAAAAGGATTTTGCAGATGTGCTTAAAGATTTTGAGGTGCAGAGATTTTCCTGGACTTAGCTGGGTGGGCCTAATGTAGTCACAAGGGTCTTTGTAAGAGAGGGAAGCAGGAAGGTCAAAGAGGGATTTGAAGATGCTACATGCTGGTTTTGAAGACAGAGAAGAGGGGTCACAAGCCAAGGCAAGTGGACAACCTCTAAAAACTGATAAAGGCAAGAAAACAGATTCTCAGAGTTTCCAGAAGGAAAGAAGGCCTGCAGACAACTCACACATTTTAGACCTCTGACACCCACAATTGTAAGATAAATTGGCTTTAAGAAAACTTAGATGTAATTAACATAAAGCATACTAGTTTCAGGTGTTGAACATAATTATTTGATAGTTGTATGCATTACAAAATAGTCACCACAGTAAGTTGAGTTAAAATCCATCACTATACACAGTTATAAAATATTTGGTCTCTCTATTTTTTTAAAGATTTTTTGGGGCACCTGGGTGGCTCAGTTGGTTAAGCGACTGCCTTCAGCTCAGGTCATGATCCCGGAGACCCGGGATCGAGTCCCACATCGGGCTCCCTGCTCGGCAGGAAGCCTGCTTCTCCCTCTCTCACTCCCCCTGCTTGTATTCCTTCTCTGGCTGTGTTTCTCTCTGTCAAATAAATAAATAAATCTTTTAAAAAAAGAGATGTTTTAAATATTTATTTATTTTATTTATTTGAGAGAGAGAGAGAGAGAATGAGAGAGAGCACAAGAGGGGAGAAGGTCAGAGGGGGAAGCAGACTCCCTGCGGAGCCAGGAGCCTGATGTGGGACTCAATCCCAGAACTCCAGGATCATGACCTGGGCTAAAGATAGTTGCTTAACCAACTGAGCCACCCAGGTGCCCCTCTCTATTTTTTTAAGATTTTATTTATTTATTTGAGAGAGAGAGCAAGCACCAGCGGGGGGGGGGGGAGGACCTCCCTTGATTGTCTGAATACAGAGTTAGTTTCCTTGTTAATAACATTTTTTTCCCACAACTGAAATAGAAGCTTCAGTAGTTAATGCCCATTTATTGATTTGAAATAAAAGTCTTTGCAGTCAATAAACTCAGGGCATATGGACAATACATCAGGGAAAAGACAAATGATTCCATTATCTGAGGAGGGATGGGAAGTTTCTCGGGCTGATACTCAGTTATAAGGTTTTTGGAAGCTCTAGAGGGCACACTTTGAAAGTGAGATGGCCACTGTGACCTCCCCAGTGGACGGATGAGAGGTCTGAGCCTCCATAGCCCACAGGTGGCATGGGGGGCACACTGTAAATTTCAGTGCCCTGGGCAGATCAGCCAGGTGGAGTTACAGCACTGAATATGGAGAGTGAAGACAAGAAGGAGAAATCAATGACAATAGAAATTTGAAGTGGAGAGGACTCGTTAACTTGATAAATATTTGCTGAGCGATTCTTACATGTCAGGTACAATGGAGATGATGAAGATACAATAGTGAATAATTTAGACGTTCATGTAGTTACTTCCAGTGTGAGGGAAGAAATCACAAAACCTGGCCTTTATAATTTAATACAGTAGGCCTGTAATGTTAATAATTGCAGGATGATACATGGAGTTCAAAGGCGAGGTACCCAGTGATGGTCACAAAAAACTCTCAAGGGGAGTATGACTAAGCCAAAATCTGAAAGAGAGGGAATCAACCAGAAAAGCTAGGAGGTTGGAGGTTTCTGTTGCTTGAGATCCAGGGTCTGGACTAAAACAGAACCTCCCCTGAAAAGCCTAAGGACAGTGGATGAACAGCTTTTCATTTTAGGAAAGTCACAGTGGCTTTAGTTTAGAAAATAACTGGAACTTGAGATTAGAAGAGTATTTAGGCTTTCACCACAAGGCAGGCAAGAGATGATGATGGGCCTGTAATAGGAAAGTGGCAGTGGGTATAAGAATAAAAAACATTTCTGGGGCGCCTGGGTGGCTCAGTTGGTTAAGCCACTGCCTTCGGCTCAGGTCATGATCCTGGAGACCTGGGATCGAGCCCCACATCGGCCTCCCTGCTCGGTGGGAAGCCTGCTTCTCCCTCTCTCACTCCCCCTGCTTGTGTTCCCTCTCTGGCTGTGTTTTTCTCTGTCAAATAAATAAAATCTTAAAAAAAAAAAAAAAGAATAAAAAATATTTCTTGCACTTACTTAAGTGCAGGAACTCTTCCAGGTTCCAAGGATACAACAGTGAACAAGTTCCTGCTCTTGGAGATCTTACCTTATAGTGGATCTTATGCTGTAGTGGAAGAGGCAATAAATAACTTAATATGTAATAACCTAATGTCAAGCAAATACCGTGGGAATAAATTTAGATGGGTTAAGGTGATGGGTGTGTGGTCTATTTTAGATAGGAAGGGCAGAGCTAGCATCTCCAAGCAGAGATCTGAGCATTCACAGGCAGCCGGGACCTTGATGTTCTCCTCTGGATATATTAAGCTTGAGATACTGATTAGACACCCTGATGGAGATTGCTCATATGCAGTCAAATATGCAAGTCTGACGCTCAAGGGAAAGGTCTGGCTGGAGAGAGGAATTTGGGATTCATCAGCAAAAAAATATGCTATTAAATATCTATGACCTGAATGAGACCACCTAAGGATGAGTATAGGACTGAGCCCTGGGGCCTTGCAAAATTCAGAGGTAAAAGAGAAGAGAAGAATGTTCTGGTTTCTGCACTGGAGAAGTCCACTTAATAGAGGCTGGAAGAGATGTTAAAAAGGCCTTCCATGGAATCTGCCACAGTGACTGAGGTGGTCTGTAGAAAAAGATAGTGAGAAGGAAGGCCAAGAAAGAGTCCAGCTTGTTGAATTTCAGTTGAATTTGTCTATGAAAATGGCACTAGGCATTGGAGCATATGGGTTTGAAGCTCAAGAGGGAAATATGAGCTGGCGATAGATTTGTGCATCCAGCATCTAGGTCAAAAAATAAGGTCAGCATAAGCATGAGAAAAGAGAAGAGAGCAGGGCAGAACTTTTAGAAAGACATTCATCGAATGTGGTTCAGCAGGAAATGAGAAAGAGATCTGTAAAGGTTCAAGGGTCAGTTCGGGTCACTGCAGAAAAGGAACGTGTATGAGGACTCAGCAAATGAAAAGTGGCTAAGCTTCAACCCTGAGGCTAAGTTGAATAAGGTCTATGTTCTGAGAAGAGCAGAGGCTCTGAAGCTAAAAACAAAAAAGCACGGTTTAGTTCTACTATTTACTAACCGCATGACTCTGAACCCGTCACCCAACCTTCTGAGCTTCAACTTCCTTATTATAGATGCTTCCAACAGCATCTACTTCACTGGATCTTGCAGTGTCTGGAACATAACAGATGCTCGCTACCTTCTCCTTTCCTTTCTTTCTCTCTGCCCTGGAAGTTTGCTTTAGGAAAGCAGAGCAGGCTACGTAGCAATACTAAACTCGGGAATGTGTGGAGCGGGGTTCAGCGGAAGTGGTCAGAAGAGGTCACGCCCACGGTTCTCAAACTTTCAGAGCCATTGGATCGCTTGGGATCACTCCAGGCAACTTGTTTCTACGCAAGTTCTCAAGACCTGCCCTCAGGTAGTCTAGGTTGGGCAGGGGGCCAGATGCTACCTTTTTTTTCCTTCTTTTTTTTTTTTTTAATTTAAATTTTAGGTAGTTAAAATACAGTGCAGTATTGGTTTTCAGGAGTAGAGTTCAGTGATTCTTCACTTACAAACAACACCCAGTGCTCATCACAAAAAAACGCCCTTTTTAATGCCCATCACCCATCTAGCCCATCCCCTGCCCACCTCCTTCCATCTACCCTCAGTTTGTTCTCTATTGTTAAGAGTCTCTTGGAGCACCTGGGTGGCTCAGTGGGTTAAGGCCTCTGCCTTCGGCTCAGGTTATGATCTCAGGGTCCTAGGATCAAGCCTCACATCGGGCTCTCTGCTCAGCAGGGAGCCTGCTTCCTCCTCTCTGTCTCTCTCTCTGCCTCTCTGCCTATTTGTGATCTCTCTCTCTCTCTCTCTCTGCCAAATAAATAAATAAATAAATAAATAAATAAATAAATAAATAAAAATCTTTTTTAAAAAAGTCTCTTATGATGGGGTGCCTGCATGGCTCAGTGGGTGAGCCTCTGACTCTGGGTTTCAGCTCAGGTCTGGATCTCAGGGTCATAGGACTGGGTCCCACATCAGGCTCCACCTCAGCACAGAAGGTGCTTAAGACTCTCTTTCCCTCTCCTTCTGCCCCTTCTGCTTCTCTAAAATAAATAAATAAAATCTTTAAATATACATGCATCTTTTTAAAAAGTCTCTTACAGTTTGTTTCCCTCTTTTCCTTTCACCCCCACTTCCCATATGTTCATCTGTTTCCTTCCTTAAGTTCCACATGAGTGAGATCATATGGTATTCGTCTTTCTCTGATTGACTTTTTCACTTAGCATAATACATCCTAGCTCCATCTACAACATTGCAAATGGCAGGATTTCGTCCTTTTGATGGCTGAGTAATATTCCACTTTATATATGTAACATAAGTATATTTAAATATAATATAAATATGATATATACCAATTGATTGGTATTTGGGCTCTCTCCATAGTTTGGCTATTGATAATGCTGCTATAAATATCAGGGTACATGCACACCTTCGAATCTGTATTTTTGTTTCCTTTGAGTAAATACCCAGCAGTGTAATTGCAGGGTCATAGGGTAGCTCTACTTTCAACTTTCTGAGGAACCTCCATACTGTTCTCCAGAGTGGCTGCACAGCGTGTATTCCCACCAACAGTGTCGGAGCGTTCTCCATTCTCTGCATCCTCACCGATATGTTGTTTCCGGACTTGTTAATTTTAGCCATTCTGATTGGTATGAGGTGGTATCTCACTGTGGTTTTGACTTGTATTTCCCTGATGATGAGTGATGTTGAACAATTTTCATGTGTCATCTTTTCCTGTTGGCCAACTGAATGTCTTCTCTGAAAAAGTGTCTATTCATGTCTTCTGCCCTTTCTTAGCTGGATTACTTGGGGGAGGGGTTGAGTTTGATAAGTTCTTTATAGATTTTGGATAGTAACCCTTTATTTGACAGAGAGAGAGAGAGAGAGAGAGAGAGAGGGAGAGAGATCACAAGCAGGGAGAGAGGCAGGCAGAGAGAGAGGAGGAAGCAGGCATCCTGCCAAGCAGAGAGCCCGATGCGGGCCTCGATCCCAGGACCCTGAGATCATGACCTGAACCCAAGGCAGAGGCTTTAACCCACTGAGCCACCCAGGCGCCCTGTGCTGTCCAGTTTTTCCAACACCGTTTGTTGGATAGACTGTCCTTTTTCCATTGGATGTTCTCAGGTGCTACTACCTTAGAAAAATGGCAGAGGGTGCAGCACTCTGGGCTGGGGCACAGGGGGATATGTGTATTCATGATCTGTTAAATTTAAGTACAGGTCTCATATGGAAAATCACAGTGTGTAAAGGAGAATACAGAGTGCCCAATAAGTAGATCTTGGAATTATGGGCAAGAATGAGAAGTGAGTTCATACAGCTTTGGTTCTAAAGATCTCCACTGAATTCCATGACTGGGAAGAATCATAGAAGAGAAAGGGCCATGGAAAAAAAGAGAGAAGCAGACAGATCCATGAAAGGGGGAATGCAAGACAGACAACTGTAGATAAAGGCTGCCAAAGAGCCACATAGATGATCCTGTGCAAGGCTTTACTGTCACATCCCTCCTTTCCACCATCTAGAAACGGCAGGACTGTTTATAATCCTAAGATTCTTTCGAGCACCCACTTCTAGTGGTTCCCAATCGGGTGTGGGAGTGGAAGAAAGCAATCCATGAACTTGAATGGGAAAAAAAATTATACCTTTATTACCTTTATTTTCACACATCTGTAACTGAAATTTAGTATTTCCTTCTATAATTAATAAAATCAGCATGTCCACAATAGTGTTAGAAGTACCTGTGACTTTGTCATCAAAAAAAACCAAATATGTTTATATCATATTTTCACCATACAGACAAAAATTTTTGTTGTGCAAATTATCTCCAAATATCATTTATGCTCATCTTTAAAATTACAGTAATTATATCCAGCGCTAGATCTTATCTAATCCATTGATAAAGAAGCACATGTATTATCATTTGGGTTTTTAATACTTCAGTATTCCTTGGCAATCCTATATATTCTATTTTAAGCATTTGGAAAGAGTATTCTGAAAAAGGGTCTACTTGTATTATCTGTTGTTACGTAACAAATCGTCAAAAAACTTCCTCGCTTAAAACAGTGGTCACTGTGGGGCATCTAGTGGCATAGTCAGTTGAGTGTCCCAGCTCCTGGTTTTGGCTCAGGTCAGAGATCAGGCTCAGGGTCCTGAGATCCAGCCCCTTGTCAGGCTCTGTGCTCAGTGCAGCGTCCGCTTAGAGTTTCCCTCTCTCCCTCTGCCCCTCCTCCAACTTGTGCACACATTCTCTCTCTCTCTCTCTCTCTCTCTCTCAAATAAATAATAATTTTTTTTAAAAAAACAATAAAAAAAAACAATGGTCATTTTACTATTACCTCTCATGCTTCTATGGCTGACAGCTCCACTAAGCACTTCTTGCTTGCAGT
This sequence comes from Spilogale gracilis, assembly GCA_004023965.1. Taxonomy (NCBI): domain Eukaryota; kingdom Metazoa; phylum Chordata; class Mammalia; order Carnivora; family Mephitidae; genus Spilogale; species Spilogale gracilis. Next base: position 55,709 of record PITA01009031.1, read on the forward strand.
TTCTCATGGAAACACAGACAGCAGGAGCTGGGGCTGGCACAATCCATTTACAAGTTAAGCACTGAGGCTGGAAAGACCTGAGCAGCTGGGGGCTAGGACAGGTGGGGCTCACACATAATCTTTATTTTTTTAAATTTACTTCTTTAAATTTTATTTTCTTTATTTATTTTCACCATGGTAAGTGTACTCTTTAATCCCTCCAGAATCTCCATCTTTAAGTGATATTTCCACATGGTCTAACACGGCAGCTTCAGGGTAGCCGGACTTTTTACATGCAGCGCAGAGTCCCAAGAGAGAAAGCTACACAGAAGCTGTACTGCTTGTTATTATTTATTTTCCTGGTCATGTGGCACTTCACCTTACTCCATTAATTGAGGCAGTCATGAAGACCCACCCCCGGTCCTGGGGAAAGTACACAGACTCCATCATTTGGTGGGAAAAAACTAAACTTCTGGAAAAAATAAGACCCAAGATATAGTTAAGACCAATTTCATAAAACACAGTCTACCACAAGATAGAAAATTACACCAGCCAAATGGGTCCACGGCACTAAAAAAAAAATGTCGGGGGTGCTGGCATGGCTTACTCGATTGAGCATCAGACGCTTGGTTTCTGCTCAAGTCATGATCTCAGGGTTGTGAGATCGAGCCCCAGTCAGGCTCCATGCTCAGCATAGTCTGTTTGAGAGTCTTTCCCAGCCTTCTTCCTCCCCTTCTGTGCCACCCTGCCTTGCGAAGCTATCTCTCTCTCAAATTAAAAAAAAAGAAAAAAGAAAATTTAACAATCCCCTTCCAGGGGCACCTGGGTGGCTCAGTCAGTTGAGTGACTGACTCTTGATCTGAGGGTCACGAGTTTGACCCACACTGGGCTCCACACTAGTCGCAGAGCCTACTTACATAAAAATAAATAAGTAAAAATTTAAAAAGACCCCCTTCTAAAACCTCATCACAACTGAAGTTCACTCACATCACGTAACTTCCCCGAAGACACTAATCGCTGCTTCTGGGTCTTGTCTGCTGATCACATGCAGTGATTCTCTGGTTCTTCCTCTTCTGTGTTGACCTTGTTTCTTTGAAACTATCCCTTCCGGTGAGCACTGCCTCCAAAGTACAACACAAGCACACAGACCTAGATTTCATTTTCCTGGCATAAATCCTTCATCAGAAGGAAAATGAGCCTGTTTGGAAGTCACCAGAGAACCCTATTCTCTGTATTTCTGAAATACACTTGCAGAAGCAAATGCACCTCCCTGGCAAGAGCTGTTAAGGATCCCTTAATCCTTTGGCTCTCCAACCTGGGGCAGCCTCACCTGTAGCCCAGCGTCCCAGCACCTTTGGCTTCCTTGCTGTGCTGCCCTGAGCGCCTCTGCCATCTGGTGGTCAAGTCGTATAACTGCACCCTGTGGTCCAGCCTAAAGGCTTCGTGCAGCGCTCTTTCCCAGATCCATCAAGCCAGGATGCCCTACGTGTTCTCTCTTTATTTCCCAATGTCCTGCACCAAGCTATGCAGAGACAACAGCCTTGAATTATCAAAACATATATGATCTCTGTGGCTAGTAAATGAGCCAAAACCTACAACAGTGCCTGCAGGGGTGATACAAACTCCCAACAGAGGGGGTCTAGCGTAAAAAATTTAGGATGAGGGCGCCTGGGTGGCTCAGTTCGTTAAGCAACTGCCTTCGGCTCAGGTCATGACCCCGGAGACCCCGGATCGATTCCCACATCGGGCTCCCTGCTCAGAGGGAAGCCTGCTTCTCCCTCTCTCATCCCCTCTGCTTGTGTACCCTCTCTGGCTGTGTTTCTCTCTGTCAAATAAATAAATAATATTTTTTTAAAAAATTTAGGATGAAAAAGGAAGTAAAGGTAATTCTTGGGGAATAATAAATTCAATTGGTCCAATGGATTCTGTAGCTGTGAAGTTCAAAAGACAAGTGAGAACCCTGTAGCGTTGCTGAGCACCATGGGTGCATTCTGTCCTACTGCACAGCTGGCCAGCTGTCAGCCAGTTACTTCCCCGGTCCTTGGTGTCCTCATCACCAATGTGCTGATCCTAACATTTACCCTGTACACTTGTTCTGGAAAGTAAATAAAACACCTTATGAGGAACACCTAGCCCAGTGACTAGCAGGCAGAAAGTGACCCGTCGCTGCTTTAATTACTGTTACTAGAGAGATGGTTCAAAACGTCAGAATCTCTTAAAACGAGGCAAACTCTTAGCGCACCCATGTGCTTATGGTAAGAAAGTGACGCTTGAAATCGGGGGAGGGGGGATTAGACATGTAGGAAAACCTGAAGGAGAAGTTGGGACTGGGACTTTTTATTTATGGAGAAGCCATTTACAATCTTTTTATTTTTTTAAGATTTTATTTATTTATTTGACAGAAATCACAAGTAGGCAGAGAGGCAGGCAGAGAGAGAAGAGGAAGCAGGCTCCCCACTGAGCAGAGAGCCCAATGCGGCCTCGATCCCAGGACCCCGAGATCATGACCTGAGCCGAAAGCAGAGGCTTTAACCCACCAAGCCACCAGGCGCCCATACAATCTTTTTTTTTTTTTTTAATAAAGGCTCTCCCATGAGAAATGATAATGGGTCACTGTCCTGCCTCATGTCCACTAAAAGGAAGAACCAGAGGGAATGAGGCCAAATGGTTTAGCAATTATGCTTAACCAGAAATACCCCAAAGAATATTATAGATCCTTTTTATGTTTCTACTCTCAAAATAATTGTATTTCACCTTAAGCAGAATAAAGTCCCAGATATAGACTGGCATGATATGGTCTAAAGTGTCACCTACCAGGTGGAAGAGGCCTAATGGGACCAACCTGCCCCCAAGCAGCTGGCTGCTGTCCAGGCCCCGCGCCCACTGAGGGTGCAGAGCTCATGCCCCGATGCCTCATGCTGGGAATTCAGCACTGGCACAAGCCAGTAGCCAGGAGTCAGCCTTGGTGAGAGGCAGCTCCTTCTCTGGGAAAATGCAGTGCCCCCATTCCTACCAGTATAGCCCCTCCATGCTCAAGCAATGGGCGGCCAGGGAGAGACACTGGCTGATACTCCCTGAGTCAGTCATCCTGTCCATCTGGTTATTGAGCATCCTGCTGGAGCAGATGCCCTTGTGCCCAATCCTAAAGGTCCACCTTCATGTCCCCAATCTTCCGATATTGTAGTTTCATGTCTTTGACTAACTAACCAAGCCATTTGCCCTTGCCCAGAAACCTATATGGATGTATATCTCTGGACACTTCTCTCACACAAAGAAAACAACCAAGTGTACCATTGTTTCTCTGTCCATTGGAAGGATTACCCTCACTCTGTCCTTGAAGGTCAACAATGAATGACTACAATGTGGCAGCTGTCCATTTTCTTCTTTCTCCATTATACTGATCCAACCCACCCATGAACCAGACATAAGAGTTTTCCTCTTCTACTGTTGGATCATCTGGAAGCTGCCATAAGAACCTGTACATAAACTGAGGAAAAGGCACTAGTGCCACCAAGGTGACCCCCTCTAGACCCACTTGGGCCTGATCTTTGCGAACCATTTTCCATCACACAAGGGATTGTGGCAGCTCCTTATGCCTCAGTGGTCATGACAACATCCAGCCCATGGTGAGCAACCCGACTGTCATCCTCCGTGATATCATATGGTCAGGCACTCAGTCCCTACAATGTCATGGTAGCCGCCATGGAACCTCTTTTCCTGATTGGCTGTCGGCTACAGGAGGCATGATTATGTCCAGAACCCACCAGTCTGTGCTGCGACTCTCCTACTGGAGCCTGTCAGAGGCTAAACGGCATCCCTCCCACATGGATACTTCCAGCACCCACCTGGATACTTCCAGCACCCCTGGGTCTGCCGGATCACTCAGCACCAGGTTTGGGACAGAGTGCGGTAGAACCCTAACTGACAGTAAAATCCTTTTTTGCTCTCGTCTTTACTCACAACTGGCTGTGTCCAAATCCAAAGCGGCCAGCAGGCACTGAGCCTCCTCCGTCTTAGAGGTTAAAGGTACAGGTGCTACAATCTGTTTTCCTAGTTAAAGAAGATGTCCCAGCATACCCCAGACGACTGGACCTCCACTAACTTTACCAATATAGCTGTCCCCTGAATCTTTCCCATTTTATCTTTCATCCTTTAGAGCACATAACTCTGACGCAAGTATCCACGCTGTTTGCTACTTTCTGTTCACTGGGTCAAATTAACAGTGTATCGGTGACATAATGGACCAACGCGCTATGTTATGCTAGAAAATATCAAGACAGTCAAGGTCCATGGAGATTACTCGGTGTCAGCAACCAGGAGGGCTAATATGACCTCAGTCCAAGTCTGTAAATGTGCATCACTGTTGGTTCCACGTTGTGAAGAGCTTGGATAACCTTTACTGACAGAATGGGCACCAAAAAAAAAAAAAAAAAAAAAAAATGCACTCCCTAAGACCAATAGCCATGTACGAAGTGGCAAATCTCTAACCAAAAAAAGATGCCACATGTATCAGAGCAGCTACAGTTGGGGCTCCTGTTGTTTAAGTTTATATCGTCCACCTTTATTGCAACAGCTAATCTTTTTGCAAGGGTTATGTAACTGAATTAAATAGGAATATAATAGGGAGCGTTTAACATTCTGAGCTTAGACTCTGGACTATCTGAGCACAGCTCATATAGAAACCTCCCGAGCGTATACTTCTATTTGGGAAAGAACTGAAGGAATGTGTACTGTATATACTTGCTGGAGGGTTGCAGGAGCCCACCTTCAGAAGCTACCCGCAGAAGCTTTGCTTGTGAGAACTACTGAAACTGGGAGAGAAATCATTGACAGTGGAAACTAACAAGTCTTGTGCTCATCTGTCCTACTTTCTCTCTGCCCGTACAAATCAAGCATTCCCCAGTTGGTGACCCACTGGTGTCACTGCTGAGAACACCACAGTCTATCAACCATCGCTGCAGATCCCTGCCGATCAAGATGCTCTCCCTGATGCTCCCATTGCTGTCCACTGTACAGTTCTGTCCCCCTTGCATCTGATGCTTCTATGCTGCCGCTGGGGTCTGTGATTCGGAAATCTTACTGCTCCCACTGATGCGAGGAGGATGAGTTCTGCAGTGCTTTCTACTATTGTCAGTCCCAGCCTATGAAGGCAACCACCACGAGCTTTCCCTAGTGCGTTCCTCATCACTTTGATAAAAGGAGTACCTCTGACCCCTCTTTGAGAATCTAGTCAGCAGGTAGCTTCTCTGATCTCGTGTAATAAATCTTATTCTAGCATGCCCACTCTCTGGGCATAATGACCCCTCCCTCTATATGCTTCCGTATCATGATCAAGCTTCAAGGAGACACCCAGCAGCATACTGGAACCAGCTGCATGTTTGCCAGGACATCTAATCCCAAGTCACGGGAGAGTGTTCCAGAATCATTTCACTGTTGCTAACCAGGTTTTATATTCCGCTCCTCCACCTCCTCACCCAACCCGATAGACTCAAAATCCATTCCTGCACAAGCTCCCTTGGCTCTGCACAGTGCCCTGCAATTATTTTGGTGAATATCTATTTCTACCAGAGCAAGTATGAAACCTCCCCTCTTGACATGTGCTGAGGCTTGGCCCCAGTTATTGGTCTGGAGGCACCTGGGGCTGGAGGGCGGGGAAGAGAGCATCGAATCTTGAGAACAAACATCATCTTGCAACACAGCCTACCTTAGGTGAGGGCTTTGCATGGCCTCCTTGCAAGGAAGGCTGTCCCCTCTCCCCTACCAAGGGCTGTTGCTCCCTCCAGCAAGGTGGGTTCAGAGGAATACAGGGAGGGGCCCAAGGTTCTCAGACTCATCTCCACAAATGGCTCTATCCTGGAAGCCTGACTGCAGCAGAGGAGACTGACGGAAGTGTGGATTCTGGGGTTCTCGGCAGCCCTGCCTCCTTAGCGTTAAACTGAAGGTAGCAAGGCTGCCCCTCAAGAGAGACAAAACTCTCTTCACATGCTGCCAAGCATTCTGGCTTTTACAGCTTCCCTTGAAGGGACAGTTGGCTGACCTGCATCTCCTCTTCTTCTCCTTCAGAGATTCCGAGGCAGACATCCAGCCAATTGCATCACCTTTAGAATTATCATTGCCTCCGACCACTCAAGTGCTGGGCCTCTGACCAGCTCAGTACTTCCCCTTCCACGAATACCTCATCCGGGCTCCTGCACCGAGAGCCTTCGCGACTGTGAAGCTATCACCTGCAGTGGATTGAGGCCACTCCGGTCGCCACCAGCCACATTATCAGGAGTCAAGACAAGGCAGGGAGCCCATTGTGATGGTCTGTTTCCTCAGGCCAGTTCTGGTACCAAAGGTCTTCATTTAGATCTTCCCTAAAGCAGAACTAGAGACTAGGACTTAGACTTGAGTGCATGTTATCTGTGAGGGGATTCTGGGAAACGGGAGTCGGGGAAAGTGAATCAGGATGGAAGAAAAGCTGATGTGAGGTGTGCAATGTCAAGGTCATCCTATCTCGACTCCTGGTACCTCCTGAATAGTAGAATCGTCCACCTGAACATTTATTCCCTGGATCCCATCCCACATGGGTTGAGGACTGCTTCTGCAGGCGTGAACTCCCTTCCCTTCCAGACTATACTTGGCAGGGCTACTCCTGAATATCAATCAAAGTAATAATCTAGAGAAACAGTATGACCTCATGAATTCTGAACCATGCGGACACAAATCCTTTCTTTAGCCCATAAGACCTTCATAATCATAGGCTGGTAGACCACGTTCACACAGTTTTTGGTTTTTGTTGTTATTGACTTGTGGCAACACTACCGGTCAAGCACACAGACTCAGTGTAATACATCATCTTAAAACACTGTTTCATTGCTTTTCATAAGACTGGAAAGCTCTACAGAAATAAGCAGTAGAAACCTTTAAAGAATTTTTAACAAGATTAAATATAGATGCCAATTTAACTAACATTTCAGCAGGTCTGTTATGCCTGAAACTTATTGTCTAAAATGTTAATTAAATTGGCACTGAACTTTAGATTTCAAAAGGTTCTTCCTGTACAAATTTCATGGTTATTAAAAGCTATAGCAGAACCTCAGCATGAACACAGAATAGTCATTATAAACGGTCCCTTCAACATCCAACACATACAAACACATACGCATGCACAATTACACTTTGTAATATATTTGTAAGAATCTGACTGTCAGGAAATCACGAGAAATACTTAAGACTAATGAGGAATATGAAAAAATATTCAGAGCAATAAGAGCGGAAGAATTTGAATAAATGTATGACCATGGAATTCTCTTGGCCAAAAATCAAAGTCATCACATGCCTGACTCTTGGGAGACACAAAAGGTAATGAGTATTGAACGAGTCAGATCATTGAGGAAATATGAAAAAGAATAAGACTGACTAGCAGGTCTGTGGCACTGGGTACAGAATGAGGCCCCCTGAAAGTCATTTTACGCACTTGCCTTGTTCCCTGCGGGGTTGTCACTCTATCTAGCTCTTCCTCATGGGATAAGTTGTGGCTTTAGGCTTTAAAGCCACATCCTTGGTTATCACTTCTGAGAGGGTCCTGTACCGTAAGTCCTACAACCCTCTTCTCAGCAAGATTCGAGAGCTTCTTTCAATATGATGAATAATTCAATGAACTGGGATGTCTGGATGGCTCAGCTAGGCTCAGGGCGTGATCCCAGCATCCTGGGATCAAGTCCCATATCCGGTTCCTTGCTTCTCCCTCTGCCTGCTGCTCCTCCTGCTTATGCGCTCGCTCTCTCTCTCGGACAAATAAATAAATAAATCTTTAATAATTTAATAGGTTAATGCCAGAAACCCCTGAAATGCAGTTGACTCAGTTTTGAGCACTGCGCTTCAGAATGGGGAAGGCCTGCTACCTGGTCCAGTTTAAGAGAGGCGTCTTCCTTGAAGATCCTAAGAGGCAGCAGAGTGCAAAGCAAAGGGCATGGATTTAAGCATTAGGCACATCTGGATTTGAGTCCCAGGGAGATGACCTATGCTCTCTGAACTTCATTAATTATCAAAGGAGGAAGCTAAGAATGGCCAATCCATTATGTATTGTCCACTCAGTCAATAACAGCATGCTATGATTAGAAAGTGTGGGCTCTTGAGTTCTTGCCGCTTACCCGGAGTGTGCTCTTGGGCAAATTATTAACCTTTGTATGCCTCAGGTCCTCATCGGCGGCGACACTGGGACAGGGACAGTACCTTCCTCGCTGGCTCACTGTGAAGAGAAAAAGCATTACTGTTCTTAGTACATTGACCTCCTGCGATTCCTCAAGCACGCCAGGCTGATGAGTATCTCGAGAACTCTGCCCCTGCCTTCTCCCCTGCTTCTCCCTGGGCTGTGTGTGTGTTAGCATTCAGAGCAGCTCCTGGCACAGAGCAGTTGTTCTCCATACAATTGAGCTAGTGCAGTGGCTTTGGAACTAGTTCCTCCGTCTTACAGAAACCTGTAACCTCTTCCAAGGCTAGCTGAACTGCGGCTGCAGATACCAGTCCACGAAGAAATATATTCCCAGGGGCGCCCGGGCGGCACAGCTGGCTCAGGGTTTTGACTCTTGGTTTTGGCTCAGGTTGTGATCTCAGGGTCAGGAGACAGAGCCCCGAGTCCGGCTCCTCACTCAGGGAGAAGTCTGCTTAAGGCTCGGTCTCCCTTTCCTCTGCCCCCCCCCCCACTAGCAAATAAATAAATAAAATGAGAAAGGAAAGAAGGAAGGAAGGGAGGAAGGGAGGAAGGAACGAAGGAAGGAAGGAAGGAAAGTAGGGAGGGAGGGAGGGAAGGAGGAAGGAAGGAAGGAAGGTATGGAGGAAGGGAGGAAGAGAAAGAAAGAAAGACATTCCCATGGGTGCCTTACTCACTCCGTTGGAAGAGCATTAGAATCTTGATCTCAGGATGGTGGGTTCAAGTCCCACACTGAGTATAGAGCTTACTAAAAAAATAAACTTAAAAAAAAAAATCATTCCATGGGCGCCTGGGTGGTTCAGTGAGTTAAGGCCTCTGTTTTCAGCTCAGGTCATAATCTCAGGGTCCTGGGATCGAGGCCCGCATCGGGCTCTCTGCTGGGTGGGGAGCCTGCTTCCTCCTCTCTCTCTGCCTGCCTCTCTGCCTACTTGTGCTCTCTCTCTCTGTCAAATTAATAAATAAAAATCTTTAAAAAGAATACATTCCTCCTCAAAAAAAAATAAGAATAGAATTACCATATGATCCAGTAATTCCAGTACTTTCTTACAATAGGCAAATTAAGGAAGCAGCCCAGGTGTCCACGGATGGATGAACAGATGTAAAAGATGTGAGATAAACACACACACACACACACACACACACACACACACACACACACACAGAATATCACTCAGTCGTAATGGAATGGGATCTTGCCATTTGCAGCAACATGGGTAGATCTAGAGGATATAATGCTGAGTGCAATGAGGCAGCGTAAGACAAATACAATATGACTTCATTCATATATGGCATTGAAGAAACAAAAGAAACTGCTAAGAAGAGACAACAAAACATTCTCTGAAATAGAGAACCAGCTGATGGCTGCCAGAGGGGAGGTGGTGGGGATGGGTGAAATAGGTGATGGGGATTACGGAGTGCACTTTGAGTGACCTATGGAATTGTTGAATCACTATGTTCTACACCTGAAGCTAATATAACGCTTTGTGTTAACTATACTGGAATTTAAAAATATTTTAAAAGGAAGAAAGAAATACACCCCTCTAGGACATAGCATTCCCCAATTCCTCTGTCATGTACCTAGAATGTGCACAAAGAAACACCCTGCCCATACCAGCCACTGCTTCTACTTTGTACCCAGCGGGAGCCCACGGGACAAGGCTGGGCTTGGGAGTCTGAAGATCCAGGTTTCAGGCTCTGCTCAGTCTTTGCTTAGTGGCTCTTGAATCCAACTTAAACTTGTCAGTATCTTCCTTTCTCTGTTTTTAAGTACCAATTTCCAAACTATCTGTTGAGAGGATTAAGTGAGATAAGTAATATAATTTGTATAGATGTAATCCTGGGTCACCACCTGTTTAATGTCTCTCCTTTGTCTTTAGGCAAATCTAAACTCCTAAGCATGCCTTTGCCTTCAGACCCCGCCTCGGCACTTCCCTTCCCCTCCCTGCTCTATGCACATTGGCCTCTTCCTATTCATTAAACGCCAGGGTTTCTCAGAGCTCTGCAACCTTGCCCTTGGGTTCGGGGCTGCTTGTAATGCTCTTCCTCCAGACGTTTCAAAACTGCCTGGTGGCTCAGTTGGTTAAGCGACTGCCTTCGGCTCAGGTCATGATCCCGGAGACCTGGGATCGAGTCCCACATCGAGTCCCACATCAGGTTCCCTGCTCGGCAGGGAGGCCTGCTTCTCCCTCTCTCCCTCCCTCTGCTTGTGTTCCCTCTCTGGCTGTGTTTCTTTCTGTCAAATAAATAAAATCTTAAAAAAAAAAACAACAACAAAAAAAACTGCTTGGTTTGTTGTTTGTCTGTCAAATCTCCCTGTGGGAGGCGTCCCGTCCTCCCTGTCCCCACACCACCTGCCTAGTCTGCATGGTGCTGCCCCCCACCTTGCTACCACACCCTCGTTTCTTTTCCTCATGGTACTTACCATCAGCTGACTTTCCGTTCACTTACTGACTTACTAACACTTTTCTCGGAGAGCAGGAGCCCTGTCTGGCTGACAGCCCTTCCCCGAGTGTCTACGGACAGCACCTGGCCTATGGGAGGTGCTCCTTAGATCCTTCTCCATAAGCAGACACGCTCCACAAAGATGTAAGGACGCAGCTATCTTGGGGAGTATGCCGCAGGGATGGCTGTGGCCACTCACTGCCAGTGTTGGCCCAGAGGCCTTCTTTCTTAGCTCTGCAGGTGAGCAGCATGGTGTGGGGAAGTCCTTTTGTGAAGCGAAGAGCTGTGAGCCCCCGAACAAGACAGGGAGATCCTCGCAGCACCCATAGAAAGGGAAGCAGACCCGGGAGAGAGTATCTGGAAGACACCAAGAAGAAGGCCGAGGAAGGGACCAAAGAAGAAGGAGAAAAATGCGCATCATGAACTGGATTTGGAACTAGAACGGCCAGATGCCAGGAGGACTACTGTGGCAGCGGTCTGCCCCTGCAAAACATATATTTTCGCAATGACCTTGTATGTCACTGCTAGGGCACAGTGATAAGAGAAAGCAGGTTGACTTTGAGACGACTTCGTCATTGCTTTTCAATTGTATGTCCTTAACCAAAGGAGTCACTCTCCCTTGGGCCTCACTCCTAACTCTTGATGTTAACCCTACAGACTGTGGGAACAGGATGCTTCCACTATACAGAGAGCCTCGGTGAGAATATGGCTTGGTTCTTGCAAAATTACTCTGAAAAGGCAATGAAGTAGGGAAATGTCTGGCGGCATGCAGAACCCGGTCTCCTGAGCTAACCTTTCTAGGCCACTCATAGTCAGGGTTGGGCTCCCACTCTTATAGGACCTGTGCCCCAAAGCTTGATCCAAGGTCAATTCCACTAACTGCTTTGTGGCTGCTGGTCCCTCCACCAGTTCTCCTAGGCTCGGAGCCTCTTCCCTTCCTTCCTTTACCTGAAACAGACTCTTCCCAAGTCTTCCCATGGCTTCCCCTGGTTATCCAGGGCCTGCTCAAATGTTACCTCCTCTAAGAGGTTCCCCTATTGGAAAGTAATTTCCCTGAGAGCAGGGATCTTGTCTGTCTTATTCACCCGCTATATCCTCTGCCTCCTAGAACAATTCCTGCCCCATATTAGGTGCTCAATAAATATCTGCTTGTTTGTTGAATGGCATAGGAGTTCAGGCCTTTTGCTGGTCTGTTTAGATTCAGAATTCTACATAAGCAGGGTCGCTAATACCTATATATTTTGTCACTGATCTATTTAGCTTCAAGTTTAAAGCACTGACTTTGGAGTCAACCAGATCTAGATTTTAATCTTGGCTTTGACATTTTTAGCTCCATGACCGTGGGCAAATCATTTAACCCCTTTAGAGCCTCCATTATTTTATAGATGCCAACACTTTCCTCAGAGGCTAGTTTAAGAATTAAATAATATATGTAAAGGTCTAGTACCAGGCTTATCACATGATAAGAACTCAATCGATACAACCCATTAATATTATAGATTAATGTTATTGTTGCTATTGGTGCTATTTTTATCACGTATGCACTTTGTCCCAAGAACAGTGTGACTTAGGACACTTGCCAGCTGATGGCTGCACCTGCATATTCTATTCTCCCAGGTGTTTATCCAACAGCCCCAGGGAGTCAATCTTAAGGGACAGGTGGGGTTTGCAGAGGCTTCAGGTGGACACAGGAGGGCATTTCACATTGAAAGGGACTGCATGGGGAACTGACAAGTAGGAATTTCGAGGAACAACTGGTTCTACTAACCAGACCCTGAGTTACATTCATCCATTTATTCATTTGGAAACCATTGTCCAATCACCTGTTGGTAAGCAGTCCCTGTCCTAAAGGGTGGAGATAAAATAGGATTAGCATACCTTCCCTGCCCTCAAGGACCTCAGTCTAGAGAGGAGGTCAGGTAGTAAACTGACACCTAGTAGGGGCTGCTGTAGCAAGAGGTACCGGAGTGCAGAAGAAAGGAAGCAAGACCTTTCCAGGTGGGGAAGAAGAGAGGGCAAAGGTGAGAGTGGAAGGGACCTGCTGCAGAGCCACGGCAGACCAGACCAGGAGGGCTGTTTCGGGAGGAGCGCTGGAGCTTTTTGGTAAGGGGGTGATATAAACATCAGAACTGGAAGAAGGAAATAAAAGAGTAAATACTCATTTTAAAACTCACCCATATTCACCCATCTTGAGAGACTAGACTATTATGAAGAGAACAGTAATATCCCTTAGTTAAATCAATCCAGAGCCTCCCAAACTGTGGTAGAAGTCTCTTTGTGTGAGAAGAGGCAGATGGGCTTGGAAACCCTGACGTTCTCCCCTTCCCCCCGTGAATGGGAAGAGGATGGGACTTCGGGTCGGGAAAACACAGGGGCCCCAACTGGGCTCTGTGGGTGTTTCAGGTATGCAGACGTGCAGACACGACCAAGACAGGGATCAGGAAAACTTAGACCACCCTATCTCAATTACTAGGGTTAAAACGTTTTTTCTAGTAATTACCTTGTAACCACAGAAAATAAAAATAGCCTTACAAAAAGAAACCAGGCCCCAAAGGAAGTGTTCACTACAAAGTTTAACCAGACCTAGCAATACATATCTGTAGATCACAGATGTCACAGAAACAAAAACTCACACAATGTATAAGCCACTGACCTATGACTGGCAAGTGTCCTGGTACAGTCCTAATAAAAGGCCAGAGGTGAAGAGCCCACACTCTACCCCTTTGTTCATTCTCCTTTGTCTGCGAGATATATTCTTGGACTGGGTGAGACAAGAACATCACTCTCCTGCCTCACCCTGATAGAGCTCTAGAGGGCGCTGTCTTCCCTCAGTTCTCAGGGGAGCAGCAGTGTGCAACAACTGAGCCAGCCTCAGCATGCCCTGGAAGGCGGGACATATCCCTGGGCCCCAGCCTGACTTCCAGTATGTCTAGATCCAGTACGTCTAGACAGGATCTAAGAATGTGCATTACTAATGAGTTCCCAAGTAAAGGCTAATGCTGCTGGTCCAGAGACCAACTTTGAGAACCACTGCTCACAAGCATCCAAGACCCTTCTTTGCATCTTCAGAAGTACAGGTAAACAAGGCCAGCAGATCACAAGGAGACCTTAGGTAAGGCTCAGGAGGAAAACAGTCGAACAACAACTAAAAAACAAACAAGCAAACAAACAACAACAACAACAAAGCAAGACCCAACCATATAATACAGCTTATACTGTATCAATCTGAGTTTTGAGAACCCTCTTGAGTTCTGCCTTTCTGGTTGATAGCTGGTCTCTCTTCCCCAGCTTTCTTTAGGGCAGATGAACATCCCCTATAAAGACAACAAGAAGTTTTATCCCACAGCCTTAGCAGGAATAAGACAAATGAGAACATAACACAGAGCACAACACAAGAACCACATAATCTGAACAAGTGAAATACACATTAAATAGGAAATCCTGGGCACCTGGGTGGCTCAGAGGGTTAAGCCTCTGCCTTCAGCTCAGGTCATGATCTCAGGGTCCTGGGATCGAATCCCACCTCGGGTTCTCTGCTCAGTGATGAGCCAGCTTCCCTCTCGTTCTCTGTCTGCCTCTCTGCCTATTTGTGATCTTTCTCTCTGTCAAATAAATAAATGAAATCTTTTAAAAATAAATAAATAAATAGGAAATCTTTTATTTCCTTAACAGTGTCTTATTTATTTTATAGCTCCTTCCAATTTCTAGAACAAAGCTTTGTCCCTGATATGTGCCTAACAAACGTCTAAAGTGAGTGTACTTAAACACCTTACAACGTCTCCTCACGCACAGAAACACAATCTACTTTGCCGATATTACTCATTTGTTCTTACCCGACTATATTTACCCAAAGAACTTTGAATCATGTATTATTTTTATTATTTATTGCCACAGCTCTCCACACAGTACACAGGCTCAATAAATACAGATCTATTCTTCTTTATCTCTGTACTATGTCTTCCCTGGATCATTATATTAGAAACCTGGGCTTAATTACTCGTCTCATACCTATTTGTGTCATGGCTTATCATGACTAGAGGTTGTTTTTGAAGAAAAATATGCATATTTTTTTTTCTTACAGCGAATCAATCACTAGCTACTCTCTGATGCCCTCTAGGATCCTCTTGGGAAGTAAAATGAAACTTCCCCACTTACGTTTCCCCCTTCTTGAGAGAAAGAACAAAAGGGAGTTATAAAGAGTGTGAGAGCCAGAGCAAATGAGGGAGAGACACAGATAGACCAACAGAGAGACAGAGATGCAAACTGACTCTTCCAGAAGGATGAACAGCACCTCCCATCAAGCTTTGCACCCACTCTTCAAAACACCTCTCAAGTCTCTCAACCCGGAAGTATAAGCCTCAAGAGGCTGAGTCACCATCCTAGCCCTAAATAAACTGCTTGACCTGGTTCTGAAGATTACTTTTTGCCTTAGTCATTTATGGATTATTCCTTTGTGCTTGCAGTTGTGACCTGTCTTATTGACCCAAGGAAATTACTGGACTAAAGTCACTTTTCTGACATCATCTTCACGCAGCCATGTTTGCTTTTAAAAGACCAATCAGAGGCTGAATAAAGTAGAATATGGCCTCAGGATCCACATCCAGATTCCAACAAATAGAAAATAGACCAGGTCAGGGAACAAAAACAAACCAAAAAATCGTAATAAATTGAAATGTGGCAGCTATTGGCTGATCTCAGCCAAAAAGTAATCTTTTCTGAAAGAATAACATCTTGGAGAGCAAGCGTCATGTTTGCAGGTCTTTGTGGGATGGAGGGATTGAAGAACATTTAGACTGATGACTCATGAGTGAAGACAACTGGTTTACCACATTTAATCCCCATTAATGGCACAGTGAGGAAAATGGGTTTCACTTCACACATAGGGAGCTGACGTTAAGATTCACCAATGTCATAGTCAAAAATCAGGAAGTAGAACCCAGTCCTCCTAATTCCTAGTCTTGTGCTCTAATAAGTATGTATGGGCAAAGTGTGTGCCCTCAAAACTTAAGACAAAGAAATATCTGCTTGTACTCAATACTATTAAAAATCTCCCACGAGGGGCAGTCACCTGGCTGGCTCAGTTCATAGAGCATGCAACTCTATCTCAGGGCTCTGCATGTGAGCCCCATGCTGGATGGAGAGATGACTTAAGAAATAAAATATATTTTTTAAGATTTTATTTATCTATTTGACAGAGAGAGAGAACACAAGCAGGCAGAGAAAGAGGAGGAACAGGCTCCCCGCCGAGCAGAAAGCCTGATCCCAGGACCCTGAGATCATGACCTGAGCTGAAGGCAGAGGCTTAACCCACTGAGCCACCCAGGCGCCCAAGATATAAAATATTAAAAAAAAAAAAAAATCTCCTGGGTCGCCTGGGTGAATCTCAGTCATCAAACGTCTGCCTTCAACTCAGGTCCTGATCTCAGGGTCCTGGGATCGAGCCCCACATCGGGCTCCCTGCTCGGTGGGAAGACTGCTTCTCCCTCTCCCACTCCCCCACTTGTTTCCTCTCTTGTTGTCTCTCTCTGCCAAATAAATAAATAAAATCTTTTTGGAAAAATTTTAAATGTTTTATTATTTTTTAAAGTTCTTTTTTTTTTTAAGATTTTATTTTTTGGGGCACGTGGGTGGCTCAGTTGGTTAAGCGACTGCCTTCGGCTCAGGTCATGATCCTGGAGACCTGAGATGGAGCCCCACATCGGGCTTTCTGCTCTGCGACGGGAAGTCTGCTTCTCCCTCTCTCACTCCCTCTGCTTGTGTTCCCTCTCTGCCTGTGTTTTTCTCTGTCATATAAATAAAATCTTTAAAAAAAAAAGATTTTATTTATTTATTTGATAGAGAGAGAGAGATCACAAGTAGGCAGAGAGGCAGGCAGAGAAAGAGGAGGAAGCAGGCTCCCCTGCAGAGCAGAGAGCCCAATGCGGGCCTCGATCCCAGGACCCTGAGATCATGACCTGAGCTGAAGGCAGAGGCCTTAACCCACTGAGCCACCCAGGCACCCCTAAATGCTTTATTTTTAAAAAATGTCCTATAAGGTTATGTCTAAATTTACATTCACCCATAGAAAAGAGTCCTATTATAGAAGTGCCTGAGTGGCTCAGAAGGTTAAGCCTCTGCCTTCGGCTGGGGTCATGATCCCAGGGTGCTGAGATCGAGACCCACATCAGGCTCTCTGCTCAGCAGGGAGCCTGATTCTAGCCTCTTTCTCTGCCTGCCTCTTTGCCTATTTGTGATCTCTCTCTCAGCCAAATAAATAAATAAAATCTAAAAAAAAAAAGAAAAGAAAACAGTCTTATTATTAAAAAAGTCAAGGTTATTGAAATACAATAATAATATGTGAAGTTGAAAGAAAGATGACAATCAAGAATTAGGTGCTTAGTTCAAAACAATAGCAAAGAAAATCTTTTTTATCCTTTAATTTCCGCTGAAACTCCCTTCATAGAATGTGCTATTTGTTATGGATCAAGGGTAGATAGACATTTGTTGAAAGCTTCAAGCAGGAAAAATAGAAGCCCCAAACAAAGATAACAGAAAAAGAATCCAGAGAAAACAGGTATAATGTCCAAAGCAGGATAGTACACTTAAAAAAAAATTTTTTTTATTTATTTATTTGACAGAAACAACACAAGTAGAGGGAGAAGCAGGCAATGGGAGAGAAGCAAGCAAGGGAGTCTGATGCACGGCTTGGGATCATGACCTGAGCTGAAGGCAAACGCTTAACGACTGAGCCACCCAAGCACCCCTGTAACAATATACTTTTTAGATATTATCATTATCTTCAGCAAGACAAGAGAATATATTTCATCCATAAAAACTAAACGGGGTGCTATGGAAAAGGAATAAAAAATGTCTAAAGTTCTTGAAAAATCAGTTCTTAAAACTCAACAGAAAAACAAACTCAATAAAAGGACTGGACTGCAAATTAAGTAAACTCTAGAACTCTAAAAGAACTATAACCTGGGGGCATCTGGGTGGCTCAGTTGGTTAAGCGGCTGCCTTCGGCTCAGGTCATGGTCCCGGAGACCCAGGATCGAGTCCCACATCGGGCTCCCTGCTCGGCGGGAAGCCTGCTTCTCCCTCTCTCACTCCCCCTGCTTGTGTTCCCTCTCTAGCTATGTTTCTCTCTGTTAAATAAATAAAATCTAAAAAAAAAAAAAAAAAAAAAAAAGAACTATAACCTGTAGAACTATAAAAGATAAAGAGGCAGAATATGGGAGAAAAGACAATAGACAGAAAAAATCAAAGATACCAAGGAACTCATGGCAGTTCCAGAAAAAGTGAACAGATAAACAAAAGAAATGAAATTATCAGACTTGATATCCACCAAAAAAAAAAAAATCCAGAACAGAAAAACATAGTTTTCAGGTTGAAAGGGTTCGCCTGATGTAAGTAAGTGAAAAATTTTATTGTAATAAAATTTTGGAGGAAGAACATAAATTAAGGATTCGAAAGCACTTTCAGAGAGGAAAAATGCACAAAGGATGGAGAATCAAAAGGACACTGAATTCTCAACAGCAATACTGAAAGGTGTTAGGACAATAACTTAAAATGTTCAAGGAACCACGCCTGCCAAATTCTATACAAGTTACAAATCACTTCTGAAGGTAAAGACATTTATAGACATGAAGGGCTCCAAAAATTTACCTCACATGCCCCTTATTTAAGATACCACTATAGAGTATACTTCACAAAATAAAAGAGTTTTAACAAAAATAATCACAACAGGACGCCTGGGTGGCTCAGTGTTTGGTTAAAGCCTCTGCCTTTGGCTCAGGTCATGATCTCAGGGTCCTGGGATCGAGGCCCGCATCGGGCTCTCTGCTCGGCAAGGAGCTTGCTTCCTCCTCTGTCTCTGCCTGTGTCTCTGCCTACTTGTGATCTCTGTCAAATAAATAAATAAAATCTTTAAAAATAATAATAATCACAACAGAGAAAGCAGCATGGGACACACAAAAGAGGAACCCTACAGAAGGAAGTCAGAGAATGAATGTCAGGCTAGCTTTGGAATGGTCTAAGGGGACCAAGGACAACAACACTTAACCACAGCTGGTAAAACTCTTCCTCCTTAGAAAAACAGAGTGGGGCGCCTGGGTGGCTTAGTCATTAAGCATCTGCCTTCGGCTCAGGCCATGATCCTGGAGTCCCGGATCGAGTCCCATATCGGGCTCCCTGCTCGGCAGAAAGCCTGCTCTCCCTCTCTCAGTCCCCCGCTTGTGTTCCCTCTCTGGCTGTGTTTCTCTCTGTCAGATAAGTAAATCAAATCTTTATTTAAAAAAAAAAGAAAGAAAGAAAAAGGAAAACAAAGACTAAGATTGCTTACCACCAGAGGACTCCCTCACTAGAAGAATGCTAAAAGATATTCTTAAAGAGGGAAAATAATCATAGGAGACAGAAGTTAATAAGGGGAAGAGATAAGGAAATTGGCTAACATGCTGGTAAATATAAACAAAGAGACGGGTGCCCGGCTGGCTCAGCTGGGGGAGCATGCAACTCTTGACCTTGGCATCCTGAGTTTGAACCCCATGTTGGGTATAGGGATCACTTTTTTTTTTTTTAAGATTTTTATTTATTTGACAAAGAGAAACACAGCCAGAGAGGGAACACAAGCAGGGGGAGTGAGAGAGGGAGAAGCAGGCTTCCCGCTGAGCAGGGAGCCCGACGTGGGGCTTGATCCTGGGTCTCCGGGATCATGAACTGAGCCGAAGGCAGTGGCTTAACCAACTGAGCCACCCAGGCACCCCGGGTATAGGGATTACTTAAAAATATTCTCTCTCTCTCTCTACACACACACACACACACACACACACACACACAGAGTCATATATAACATATATATATAAACATACAGAGACTGACTATATAAATCAGTAATAATGAAGTCTAATTTGAAGGAAAAACAAAAAAAGATAGAATTAAAACCCTGATAAAATAGTATGTAAGGCAAAGTCCAAGGTCTTTGAATTTGGGGAAAAAGAGAAGAGATATTTTTATTTAAGACTTTATTTATTTACTTGTCAGAGCGAGAGAGAGAGAGCACAAGGACGGAGCAGCAGGCAGAGGAAGAAGCAGGCTCCCTGCTGAGCAGGGAACCCGATGTTGGACTTGATCCCAGGACACTGGCCATGACCCCAATTATCAGTAAATACCATGTGACTGAGAAACCATCACCGACTGGTTCAAGTTATGAACCCTGAAACTGAACTTTGGAGCCAAGAGAAAGTAGAACAAAGCTTCTACAGGACATGGTGGGTAGGGGATAGGTATTAAAAATATTTAATGACCAGCACCAAGTGGTCACAGATCAATCAGCACAGAGGCCAGCGGCAATATGGGCAGGGAGGAGGTGAAGGTCAGACTGGCTTCCTCTATTCTCACTTTCCCATACACCATGGAGAGTCAGAGACAAGCAGGAAGCCAAAACCATGGAACCTCTTCTGAGGCAGTCAGGACCACTGCCATACCCCTAAACCCAACTGTGACTTTCTCTCTATCCATTCTCAATCTACAAATCCTAGAAATGTAACATGACCAGTGAGCATATCTAATGCCGCTTGCAAGCTCAGGAGAGCTCAGGAAGCAAGTGCTGCTGCCCAGACATTGCAGTTTTTCATGCTTCTGGGCAAAACAAAACAAAACAAATCATAAGCTGATTCAGATTATCCAGGAAAAAATTCTCTATAAGGTTAAGGGATGAGGTATCAGGTGCAAAAGAAGAGCCAGCCAGGGTGCCTGACGGGCTCATTCGGTAGATCCTGAGACTCTTCATCTGGGGATTGTAAATCTGAGCCCAGTGTTGGGTATAGAGATTTATTAAAAATAAAATCTTTTAGGAACGCCTGGGAGGTTCAGTTGGTTAAGTGTCTGCCGTTGACTCAGGTCATGATTCCAGGGTCCTGGGATCCAGGCCCACATCTGGCCCCTTGCTCAGTGGGCAGCCTGCTTCTCCCTGTGCCTCTGGCTGCCCCTGCTTGTGCCCCGCCCCCGACAGATAAATAAACTCTTACAAAATAAATAATTAATTAAAAATTTAAAAATAAGATAAAATCTTTTAAAAAACAAGAACAAAAACAAAACAAACAAAAAAGAGCCAGCCCTAATCTCAGAGGACTGAACCTGACCCCCTGAGAAACACCTCTGGCTAAAGCTGAAACCACGCCCCCCACCCACTGATGATCAGAGAGGAGTTCAAAGGCCCTCATGTGTGGAGGAGGCAGGAAAGATTGAAATCTGGAAATTAAGTTGGAACCATATTTTATACCTTACTCTAAGAAAATTCCAAGCTAATGCAAATACTTAAATGTAAAGGGGTAACTGGGTGGCTCACTCATTTAGCGTTTGCCGTAGGCTTGGGTCATCATCCCAGAGTCCCGTGATAGAACCCCACATTGGGCTCCCTCCTCAACGGGAAGCCTGGTTCTCCTTCTCTCACTCCCCTGCTTGTGTTCCCTCTCTGGCTGTGTTTCTCTCTGTCAAATAAATAAATAAAATCTTAAAAAGAAAAGAGAGAGAGATTTAAATGTGAAATATGAAATTCTATTTTTTTTAAGATTTTATTTATTTATTTGACAGAGAGATCACAAGTAGGCAGAGAGGCAGGCAGAGAGAGTGGAGGAAGCAGGCTCCCCACTGAGCAGAGAGCCCGATGCGGGCCTTGCTCCCAGGACCCTGAGATCATGACCTGAGCCCTGAGCCGAAGGCATAGGCTTTAACTCACTGAGCCACCCAGGTGCCCAAAATATGAAGTTCTAAAAAGAAAACACATGGGAACTTTTTTATAACTCTGAAGTGATGAAAATCTTACTAGCTATGATTAGTAGTCATTTTAAAAATTGGCTAATTGGTAAATTTTCACTGCATTAAAAAAAAAAAACAAAGAAAATCTGTATGTGTGGGGAGTGGTGGTGAGGGGAGATTATAAGTGAAGTCAAAAATAAATGACAACAGGGGTCCCTGGGTAGCTCAGTCCATTAAGTGTCTGATTTCAGCTCAGGTCATATACCCATGGTCCTGGGATCGAGCCCTGCGACGGACTCCTTATTCAGCCTAGAGCCTGTTTCTCCCTCTCCCTCTGCCTGCCACACCCCCCCCCTTGTACTCTTTCTCTCTGTCAAATAAAATAAAATAAGTAAATAAATAAACAAAGCCGTTGACCATATTAGAAATAAGTGATAAATTACACCCTGAAAAAAAAATCCACTCATACTGAAAAAACTTCAAATTACAACTATCCTGAGATACTATATTTTCCTCTATTAGACTGGCAAAAATGAAAAAAAGTAACAGCAAGGCTATGGGACTCTCAAGATTTCTAATGCCAATTCCTTTCACCTAGCAATCCCAGTTCTGGGCATTTATCCTGTACCAATAAGTATATACCTTTAAAACGACGTGTGTACACAGAGTTATTCATTGTATTATTGTGAGAGCAGAAAACTGGACCCAAACATCAAACACCAGGGACTATTATGATAATACAACTGCATATAATAGGATACTATGCAGTTACAAAGATCAGTGGAGAATTATTCTTGAAGCAATTTGAAAATATTTCTAAGATACAGTGAGTGGGGGAGAAAGCATGTTACAGAACAATGTGTATAATATAATAGTGTCAAATAATTATATATATATATATTGTTAAATATAATGATAATATAATACCTCCTGTATATAAAAGGGAAAAGAATAAGAATCTACTACCTTTGTGGGCTAATAAAAAAGTTCTGGAAGAATATTTTGATTCTTCCTCCGCCTCTAATCTGCAACCTTCCCCCACACTCTTGCTCAGTAGGCTGAATGTTATGCTTTGGGGATGCCCTCCCTCTCACTTTGGGCTAGAGTTGGCAACAGGGAGACAGAACAGGAGAAGAGACGGCCAACGGGTGTGATGGGTGCTCCTTATTTTCCAGCCACATCTGTTAGTGGGCAGCACTTGCCTAAAACTTTCTCTAGTTCCAATAACTGTTCCAATAACCTTGAGCTGCAGCAATCACATGTCTCCCCCACACCTCTGTTTCTGCTTGCCCTGGTGTGCTTGATCATCCTTGGCTGGTTTTCCCTAACTATGCACAAACTCTGTAAATAGTCCCTCCATCAGAATTTTCTTGGCTACCCCACTTGAGCGTGCCATCTAGCTCGTGCTGGATCCAAGACTGACACAGATATTGAGCTGATGGATTTTAGGAACAAATATGGAGATTTTTTTCTTCATTGTACACTGCTTTGTACATTTTGGTTTCGGAAACATATGAACCTGAGGCATATTTAAAATTTTTAACATATGCTTTTTAAACTTTTATTTTAAAATAATTATAGATTCACAGAAACTTGCAAAAAATAGTATAAACCATTGAGTCAAGTTCTCCTGTAGCCTTCACCCAGTCTTCCCCAATAATTACATCTTACAGAACTAGAGTAGAATATAGGACCATAACAAAGTCAGGAAACTGACATTGGTACTATATAATGGCACAGTTGTTTTTTGGGTTTTTTAAAGATTTATTTATTTGAGGGAGAGAGGGAGGGCAAAGGGACAGAGGGAGAAACTTTTAAGCATACTCTACACGGAGCACAGAGCCCAAAGCAGGGCTCAATCTCATGCCCCTGAGATCATGACCTGAGCCACAATCAAGTCAGCGGTTCAACTGACTGAGTGACCCGGTGTCTCTATACTATACAACGGCATAGTTTTATGCCATTATATCATCTGAGGATTCATGCAACCCTACTGTGATCAGGATACAAAACTAGCCCATCACCCCAAAGTGCTCCCTTATGCCACTCCTTTACCATCACACCCTCCATCTCTCCCCCCAACATCCCCATCCCTGGCAGTCACTAATCTGTTTTCCATCTCTATAATTCTGCCATTTCGAGAATATCCTATCAGTGGAATTGTATAACATGTGGCCTTTTGAGATTCATTTTTTTTTTCATTTAGCACAATGCCCTTGAGATCCATGCAGTTGTTATACCAACAGTATCTTCCTTTTTCTTTTTCACTGTGGAGTAGTAGTTTGTGCTATCAATGTACCAGGTTTATTTAATCATTCCCTTCTCAAGGAACATTTCAATTGTTTGCAGTTTGAGGCCATGACAAATAAAACTTCTATGGACATTTATGCACAGAGTTTTGTGTGAATATGAATTTTCATTCATTTCTCTGGGATAAATGACCCAGTGTATGATTATAACTCATACACTAAGTTTGTGCTAGTACTTTAAGAAACTATTCTCCAGGGGCACCTGGGTGGCTCAGAGGGTTAAGCCTCTGCCTTCAGCTCAGGTCATGATCTCAGGGTCCTGGGATCGAGCCCCACATCGGGCTCTCTGCTCGGTGGGGCGCCTGCTTCCCTTTCTTTCTCTGCCTGCCTCTCTGCCTACTTGTGATCTCTCTCTCTGTGTCAAAAAAATAAATAAAATCTTTAAAAAAAAAAAAAGAAAGAAAGAAACTATTCCCCAGAGTAGGTATCATTTTACCTTCCCACCAGCAAGTGTGGGAGACCCGGTTTCTCTTAACCATTGGCACCACTTCCTATGGTCACTGCATTTTATTTTAG
The DNA here is from genome assembly GCA_004023965.1 of Spilogale gracilis. NCBI lineage: Eukaryota > Metazoa > Chordata > Mammalia > Carnivora > Mephitidae > Spilogale > Spilogale gracilis. The sequence goes on from PITA01009031.1 coordinate 79,883, forward strand.
CTGTTATAACAGATGCACAGTGATATCCGACCACGGTTTTCATATGCATTTCCCTAATGGCTGATGATGCTGAATGTATTTTCCAGTATTTGTTTGCCATCCAAGTATCCTCTTCAGTGCAATGTCTCTTCATGTCCTTTGCTCATTTTTTTAGATTTTTATTTTTAAGTAATCTCTCCACCCAATGTGGGGTTTGAACTTACAACCTTGAGATCAAGAGTCACATGCTCCATCAACTGAGCCAGCCAGGCGTCTAACTGGGCTGTTTGAACATGTATCTGTAAAAAGTTTATGGATTTACATTGGAAATGCAAGTTTATTTTGTAAGCATGAAGGAAGTACAGGAGGGCTATGTAATGACACTGTAGCTGTTTAAATGCACATGCAGGAGAAAGAATGAGGATGAAGGTAAGACAAATACTGAAGAAGTAACTACAGAACACTCATGAAAGAAATTGAAGAAGACACAAAAAGATGGAAGAGCATTCCATGCTCATGGATCGGAAGAATAAACATTGTCAAAATGTCTATACTGCCCAGAGCAATCTACACTTTCAATGCCATTCCAATCAAAATTCCACCAACATTCTTCAAAACGTTAGAACAAACAATCCTAAAATTTATATGGA